>CAKNXH010000485.1:78689-114045 GCA_932178445.1 Andricus quercusramuli | reverse complement strand
TTCACATTTTGAACGTGTATTTGGCGAAATAACATGTATTTTAAACACTCAAATTACTAAAGAAATCAAAGATAATCTGTGTAAAATGTTAAAAAAAGACTGATAACAGTCAACAAATTTTTTTGTACCTTCTGTCCACATATTTAATTGAAAATATGTCTGTCATATGTTTATAATAATACTTGTAGAAATTTTTTTTTCATATTTCAACAATAGCTCGGGCAAAATTTCAACGACAAATTGTATGATTTTCAATGTTCAAAATGTAAGGCTTCATTTAATATCATCAATCACAAGTATGTGTATACGTGTATATCTCTCTTCGTGTTTGCGTGTGTGTGTGTGTGTGTGTGTATAATATGTGAGAGCATGTGTATGCATTTTAAATGGAAATATAACAAAAGTTTGTTCTACAAATTTTGAAACTGTTATCTGCAAACATTTTTCTGAAACTGAAATAAAAAAATTCTTTCATCTAATATGATATTTTTTCTATCTTCCTAAACCCTCCTTGCGTGCGAAAGTATATAAGATTAACATCCCAGCTGAAGTAAGATAAGATAGCATCTTGCGATGGGGACTCGAGAGCAGGTTGTAAAGGCTTTTAGTTGTTCAAATTGAAGTGTTTGACTGATTAAAAACACCATAAAGTCTACGCTCTTTTCTCTCCATCTTTCTGTTATTTTCGTGAGATATTGACTGTTTGAGGTAAATAGCAATTATATTTTCACAGCATCGGCCGGCGCGGGTGGTCCAACGCGTGAGATCGCCTGACGATAAGCTAATACAGGCGATCCGCGAACGCGGCTGCCGGGAACTAGCTGATTTCCGGCATGCGAACCAGGCTCTAATGAGCTTAAAAAGCCTGGTCCGTGCGCGGAACCGGAAAAGCTTATATGGGTTCGCATTGTGGAACCGAAAAAGCTTATATGGGTTCCACACGGCGGCACTTACAAGCTGATTATTTTTAGAAAATACTTTCGAATTATGAATTTCAAATGATATTAACATTAATTAATTAATTAATAATTTAGTTTAATTTATTTTTAAGTTAATTTATTAATTAAGAGTTGAAAAATTAATTAATTTTTAATTTTAATCTTAATTAATTTTTAATAAATAAATAAATTAACTAATTAATTAATTGAATAATTAAAAATAATTTGTCAAGTTTAATTTAATTTTTAGTTTAATTTTAATTAATTTATTAATTAATAATTTAATTATTAACTTATTATTTAATGTTATTTTACTATAAATTATGAACTATAGTAAATTATATATCAGTATGGAAAATGGACCCTCGTTGGCAACATCCTTTTACTGCCATGGTTTGCGGACCAAGTGGATGCGGGAAAACTTGTTTTGTCAAAAAATTCTTAAGCCACATCGATGTCATGTGTGATACATATTTTGAACGTATTCTTTTTTACTATTCAGAATGGCAGTCGGGTTATTCCGAGTACGGCAAAACCATAGAATTTAGAGAAGGATTACCGCAACCAGGTGATTATTCTAACGATAATGACCGGCCTAAGCTCATAATTATCGATGATCTTATGCGTGAATCTTCAAACAATACAATTGTAGATCTTTTCACTAAAGGTAGTCACCACAAAAATCTTAGTGTTATCTTTATCTCACAAAATGTATTCCATCAGGGACATGGACAAAGGGATATATCACTCAATACGAATTATATCGTTGTTTTTAAAAATCCTCGAGACCGAGCTCAATTTCAGCATCTTGCTCGTCAAATATATCCAGAAAATCCTCGTTTTTTACAGGAGGCTTATCAGGACGCGACATCTAAACCTCGCGGTTACCTTCTTCTCGATTTAAAACAGTCTACACCCGATAATTGTCGTTTTAGAACAAATTTTTTTCCAACTGATGGCTTTTCATATGTGTACATACCTGTTAAAAATATAAAAGGAGGTGCTCGAGTTGATCAGATACCAGTTATACGTCTGTAATGGCGTCGAGTGCACGTAAACACATTGGTGAAAAAAACACAGCAGCATTGCATGCACTTTGTCGCCTCGATCGTAATCAACGAAAAGCGATTCTGAGCACAGCTAATGCAAAGCTCGTAAAATGTATATGCGAATGCGCTCTAAATATATTGGCAGGAAATATACCTTTGAAAACACATGAAAAACACAAGTTAAAAAAGCATAAACATACTTTAAGAAAATTGGCATCATCGAAGGGTACTTGGAAAAACAAAAAACGCTTTATAATTCAGAAGGGTGGATTTTTACCGTTATTACTCGCACCGATTATCGGTAGTCTTCTCTCAAATATTTTCAGCTCAGCTAATTCACGAGAGTAAATATCCCTTTTCCAATTAATTAAAAATTATGGAACATTCGAGAAAGATGGTTTTGGTGCCAAGCGAGCAGGTAGATAAATTTCTACAACAAGGTTTCGGCTCAGAGGCTAATACTGGAAATACGAAAGCAAACGATTCTTCGATGAAGCCCGTAGATAATATCTTCTCTAGTGCTAACTACAAAGTTCCCAATCTCAAGAATACGACTCAAGCTCCAGGTAATATTATGACCAGACTTGATGCTGAAATGAGTCAAATATTAAATTCACCATTCTTGAAAGATGAGCGTGAAAAATGGAAAATGTATCAACAAGTTTTACAAAAATTTTTATTTTTCACCCAGGAAACATGGAAGCATAAAAAACCGGATAAAGAGAAGGATAATCAAAGAGATAAAAAATAGGTTTTTTGAATAATAGTAATGATAATGATGATGATGAGGGGAAAGATTATTTTAAAAATATTGATAATATTATTGCAACTATTCCAAAAACTTTTAAAAATAAAGGAATTGTTTTAATCCAACGACTTTGTGAACCAGATTTACGAAAACGTGTAAAATGGGATTCACATGGTTCTCTCTTTATAGATGGTAAATCTGTGAAAAATGCAAATATTAGTGATCTAATAAACGATGCATTGAGGTCGAGAAAAAAGGTGAAACCGGCGGGGCGAGGCCAGTTTGCCATGATCCTTCGTGAAATCGGCATGTCTAGAGAGATTGTCGGAAATAGAGAATACTGGAAAGAAAATATAATCTCTCCGAGAGAGACAGGTAGTCGGCGTAGTCCCGACCGATCGTCTAGACTTTATGACTCCCTAATGACAGAAGAAGACGAAGGCAGCATTACTGGTAACGAGGTATACACAAGTATCACTGAAACTCCAGGTAGAAGTAGGAAGCGAGCAACACCTGGCAGCACAGGGTCGGCTAAATCTCAAGGTAGGAAAAGAAGTAGTAATCAGTGGAAAACTTTGTTTCTAAAACCATGAAATTGTTAGAAGAAATTTATTTTGACCCATCCCATGAAGCTTCTTACGCTGGCATTGAGAAACTCGCAAAAGCTGTGCGTGGAAGAGTGTCACGTGCAAAAGTGGTTGAGTGGTTAAAATCTCAAGATGCATATAATCTACACGTACCTATTCATCGACGTTTCAGAAGAATAAATTACGATATATCAAATATAGATGATTTATGGGAAGCAGATTTAGTTGATTTGAAACATTTAAAAGATTCAAACGATGGGTACTTGTATCTACTGGTGGTGATTGACGTGTTGAGTAAATACGTTTGGGTTGAGCCTCTTAAAGATAAATCTATGAATGAAGTGAGAAGGGCTTTTGAGTGTATTCTCGAGAAAAGTGGAAAGCGATCTCCCATCTGCCTTCAGAGCGATAGAGGAAAAGAATTTCTCGGTGTAGTTTTTCAAAATTTTTTATCAAAACGCGGTATAAAATTTCGTGCTGTACGTGATCCAAATGTTAAGGCTGCTGTAGTAGAACGATTTAATCGCACACTAAAAGAACGTATGTGGCGCTATTTCACTCATAGTAATACTCATCGTTACATTGATGTTTTACAACAACTTGTGCAGGGTTATAATAATGTGCGACATTCCAGTATAGGAATGCGACCATCAGAGGTGACTTTGGAAAATGCAGCACACGCCCGATTAAATATTCAAAGAAAGTACGGTAGAAAAGCCATGCGTGGTAAAAAGCCTAAATATAAGGTTTCTGATTACGTACGAATCAGTAGAGAGAGAGGCGTCTTTGCGAAAGGTTATGAAGCTGGATGGACAGAAGAGATTTTTAAGATAAAACGAGTAATAACGGGTCGTAGACAAATCCCATATGTTTACGAGTTACAAGATCTGGCTGGTGAGGATATTGACGGAGTTTTTTACGAGAAAGAACTATCGGGTGTGAAGAAAGATACTGATATTAATGAAACAGAATTTATAATTGAACGAGTGATACGTAGTAAGGGGAAAGGTTCTAAAAAACAGTTACTTGTCAAGTGGATGGGATATTCTGATAAATTCAATTCTTGGATACTTGCCAGCGATTTAAAAAATTTACAATGAATAACGATCAATTTCACCTAATTTTACCGAGCAATAGCAGTATGAAGTATTTTCCACACAATACTACAAGTCGTTTTACCACACAATTGCCGCACGAAATTCGTTTGCAGGGTCGTTGGGCTGTTGGTCTTACAGAAATTCAATTTTCAAGAACATTTCTTCATGTAAGACACAATTTGACTGATCGAATGGAAAATCGCGTAGCTCTAATGACGAATGTATCAAGTAGTAGTAGTATCGTTGAAGAGAAAAATAAAGAAAATTATGAGAGAAAAATGAAAGAAGCGAAAATTGACGGTGAAGATTTACTTGCTAAATACTCGCTTCCTTACGTTCTTAAAGGTGAGACCGAGTTGTCTGAGCTTAATGACAATGCTATTAGAGATAAATACACAGCAGGTATGTTGACTGGTAAATGGTTAAGTCCTATTGTCTCCGAGTTTCGACCTCGTGTGTACCCACAGGTAAACGATCTTGTCCGAGCGATAAACCAGACCCCGATTGCTCGAGAACACGTAGGCTTAGTTTTCCAAAAAGACAAAGATTGTTATGTCAAAGTTGAAAAAATTTGTCAAGACGATTGTGTTATGAAAGGTCGACATTTCCTTGCAATGAGTGAAAAAGTATCTCGTATACTTGGTTTTGCACCACAACAATTAATATCAGATAATTCTCATTATGCTAATCACCCTGCAAGTCTGGCTCGTGGTTTACCTGAAAGAATGTTTGTTTATTGTGATATTTGCGAACCTCATATTACAGGCGATATACAAACACCTCTTTTACGTATTATTCCTGTCGACACACGAAACTACATTTTTGCATCCACGCAAGTTACTCAGTTTTCTTCTCCGAATTTAATTTCTCTTCTTCATACGCAATTTCGCACGATAGAAATAGATATAAGAGATCATGCTGGACTTCCTATACCATTCGAGTTTGGTACTCTGACAGTGACACTTCTATTTAAAAAAATTGATTAGAGAAGGAGAAGAACAAATAAAAATTATATGAACCAGTAATAATAATAATGAGTTATTACATAGATTACTACACAACACAAGTCGGTGGAGGGGGAATATCAAAAGTATATGTCGGATCGTCCTATCAGAGAGGTCATGGAATCGGAAGCTTTCTAGGTGGGCTTTTCCGACGTGTATTACCGATATTAGCGCGAGGTGCGCGTACAGTTCGAAAGGAGGCTCTCCGAACAGGTGTTAACGTATTAAATGATGTCGATAGGAAAGTACCACTCAAACAGGCATTCAAATCGCGTATTAATGAATCTGGTCAAAAATTAAAAAGAAAAGCTTTGGATAAAATTGATAATCTTATGAATGGATCTGGTTATAAATTTGGTGTAAAAAATTTTGGACCTCAGTTGTCCGGAGTTCGTGGTCTTGAGAGTGTCACGCAGCTTAGAAAAGGGATTAAACGAAAAAAAAAGTTAAGAGGCTTAGTACAACAAGTAAATCAAAGAAAAAGAAGAAGAAGAAAAGTGTGAAAAATACGAAATCTAAAAAGAAAATCCATAGTAGTAAAAAAAGGAAGAAACAAAAGCGTAAATCTAGCGTTGGAAAAAATCGTTTAATTTCGGACATTTTTGGCGGTTAACAAGTAGATTATTATATGATGTCATTTTTACACTCACATTCTAGCGAGTGTTTGAAAACTGAACTAGATCTTTTTTCTCTTCCCCCTACTCAAACATCTATTGAGAGCTCGCAATGGGTCCATTACAAGCCCGTTTCATCGCTGACCGACGATTCACCGATAGAATTTGTCATTCCAGGTCACGGCGAAGAATACATAGATCTTGCTCATACAATGCTCAGTATACGCGTCAAGCTGGAAGCACCGACAGAAACTTCTGCAAATGCAGAAGATCTGAAAAGTGTAACTGTGATAAACAACTTACTTCATTCGATGTTCAATCAGGTGGACGTCTATTTCAATCAAAAACTCGTTTCTCCTCCAAACAACGCATACGCGTACAGAGCTTACCTGGAAACATTACTCAATTATGGACCAGCTGCAAAAAAGAGCCATCTGACTTCCGCTCTCTGGTGTGTCGATACAGCAGGGAAAATGGAAGATTTGTCAACCGAAAATACAGGCATCCACATCCGTCGAGCTCATTTTGGTGCAGGCAAAACAATAGATCTAATCGGTCATCTGCATTGCGACATTTTCAATCAAAACAAATTTCTTCTCAACGGAGTCGAGATGCGTCTCCGACTCGTACGTACAAAAGATGGTTTTTGCCTTTTGGATCCCATCAGGACATGCAGTTTACACATTTTGGAGGCATCGCTCCTCGTACATCGTTCAAAAATAAGCCCTGGAATTTTACTAGCACACGCAAAAGCTCTAGCACAAGGAACAGCAAAATACCCGATAACAAGAGTGGAGGTAAAAGCACTTACTTTACACGGCGGAATTCACGGTGAAACTCTTGATAATGTTATTCTCGGACAGTTGCCTAAAAGAATAATCATCGGTTTCGTAGAGAACAGAGCCTTTAACGGAAGTAGAGAACTTAATCCGTTTAACTTTAAAAATTACAAGATTAATTTCTTATCGCTTTACGTTGATGGCACACAAATACCCTCGAAACCTCTGCAGCCAGATTTTTCTAAAAATAAACTTTACGTTGATGCTTATCAGACTCTTTTCTCAGGCACTGGTATTCACTTTCTTAACGAGGGTAATGATATTGATAGAAGCGATTACCCGGAAGGATTCTGCCTCTTTGCTTTCGATCTTACCCCTGATCTTTCTGCAAATTGTTATTCTCACTGGAATCTCGTAAAACATGGAAGTCTACGAATAGAGGTACGTTTTGAAGAATCACTTGCCAACACAGTAAATTGTATTGTATACGCAGAATATGATAACGTTTTGGAAGTAGACGCGTCCAGACAAGTTATTGTTGATTTTGGAGGGTAATAAATCATTTTCGCAGCCGCCTTAATTTCTTGGAATTTTACATATCTCACATCCTAATGTACACCTGTGTTTACTTAGGACAGGTTTGGACAGGAAATGAGTACCTTTTTACAATCTCGCTGTTATCTCTCGAAAATACAGCTGTGTAAACATTAAAACGATGGGAAAAATCTGGACTATATGTCATCATATATACTTGTTTTTGGAACTCAGCGATCATCTTTCATTTCGTCCAAAGCAGTCTTACAAGTCGGTTGTTTCGCTACGTGGTTACTCACTGCCGTCACTGCAGAAGAATATTATGGACTACGTGATTGATATTCAAGGCTTTCGTGATCTTGAAAAAAAGTTTATTGCAAAAGAAGTGGCCGTCATTGCCGTAGATCATAACTTTATCGGACATTGGATAGCTGCACCACCTTATCCCTTCTCGGATCTTTGTAGCGAAGCGAAACACCAAAATAACTGGCTCACTTGTTATTTTCATGGCATCGAGTGGTTTGAGGGAGATACTCCTACGAATTTCCTACATTCGAATCTTCGTGATGTCGCAAAATCAGCTGGAAAAATCTATACCCGGGGCCGAGAGAAAGCTGCACTTTTGCAAAATATCACCAGTAGACAGATTATTAATCTGGAAGAATTAACCTGTCCAACTTTTAAAAAATTGGAAACCAGTAAAGATTACTGTTTTCATCACGGTGTGAAAAAAGGAACATTTTTTACATGTGCTCTCAATAATGCAACTAAACTGAAAATATGGCTTCAAAGTCAAAGGCGAGAAGAAATATCACTTCCAGGTATCACACTTCAGAGTACACTGAATAAGAATGTCTGTTTTAAAACTGAAAATCATGCAACGGCGGTGACATCAAGGACTGCGGCTGACAACATACAAATTTCTGTTAAAAAAATCAATGAGCCTGCGAGTGAGGTAAATAACCATTTAAAAGATTTGCCTCGACTTGGCAGTCCTGGAAATAGAGATGGACAGCCTTCAGATACTTCGAGCACTTCAAGCAATACCACGACATACGACTGGTGTATTCCCTGCAGATCGGATACCGAAGGTGTGGATGAGACCGGCTGCTTTAATTTTCAACACGGATCCACACAATAAAAACGGATCGCATTGGGTTGCGGTTCATATTGACAGAAATGGCCACGGAACGTACTTTGACAGCTACGGCCTACCGCCTCTTATTCCTCAACATCTTTATCGTCTGCGAGGAAACTGTACCTTATTCCGATGGAACACAGCAGAGTTACAAAGTTCCTCTTCGGATGTGTGTGGGCAGTTTTGTATTATGTTCTTGTTTCATATGTGCAGTGGTTTTTCTTTGCGTGAGTTTACCAGGCTTTTTAACAAAAGTCTGGTAAAAAATGACCGTATTGCTGCGAATTTTTATAAAATGATTTTGAAAAAATATAAAATTAAGCCAAGCGTTTTGCACAAATCTGAAGACAGGTTTCAAGGTGGGGATTATAACAAGGGGGCTATTAATACACATCTTGAATCCTGTGTTCAATCTTGCTCTTCACAACTTGCTACTTTATATCTTACATAGTATACTTACATTTAATACAGTGCACTACGTGTTACTTTAAGAGTTTATCAAATATATTTTGCGATATGTATTTTATTATTATCTATAAGTCTTCAAGTACATATCTCTCTCTCTCTCTTTTCTTGCTGCGTCACTTGTATGTCTCTACTTTATGGTTTATTGGAAATTCTCGTTTGGAAGAAAGAAAAGCGTGTTTGTGTGTGTGTGTGTGTGATTTTATTCAATGAAATAAAATGATATCCCTATCTGCGATGTGTAATAATCGTAATCGCCGTAATGATCGATAATTTTAAATATATGTATCTTTTAGATGTAAAACTATTTTTAATTTTTAACTTATCATAAACCGGTTTTACTAGTTGTAATTAGATGTAATTTTTTTTAAACTTGGTGAATAAATCTATTTTAATAGGTTTGAACATAACCCCAATCTATTTATTTATCTTCCTCTTCTTTTAGAAAATAAGTTTTATTATTGAATTTTAAAATTTAATAATTAATTAGTAAATTATTTAATTAAATTAATTAAATTGATAAATCAAATATTTTCAATTATTATTATTATTATTACTATTATTTATTATAACTATTATTATTATTTTAATATTATTTTTATTATTAATAATAAATATATATTATATTAATAATAATTAATATTATTATTAATTTTATTTAATATATTAATATTATTAATAATAGTATATTAATAATAAATTATTATTATATTATTATTATAGTATATTATTATTACTATATTATTATTATTATTATCATTATTATTATTAATCAATCATAATCAGTCAATCAAATAGAATCATAGAAGTTAATTATTCCTTTCGGCACTAGTCTACATTCTGGGGCCATAAGTTCAGCTTTAAACATGGCGCCATACAGTCTACGAAAATCCATCAACACTGCACAAGTATACAACTCCCTGAAATACCATCGTTTGTCCATCTATTCCTTATCTTCCATTCATAGACTTAAGCAAACAATAGCGTCGAGCGAGGCAAGGCCCATGAGCCGCCGACTGGCGCCAGACGTCTGAGCAAACACCGAGGAGTGGGGGTAGCGGACTGGCGGCCCATAGTTGCCCCTTACTACTGACCTGGTATCCTAGATATAGCGTCAGCGACACCACTCCCCTAGTGTCATGCAGTCTTCGGCACGGTGGATTAACGCCTTGACTTGGAGGTTTTTCCTTCGGGACCATCCCTGGACCCTTGCCTGCGACTGCTTATTGAGTAGTGTAACCGTATTCAGCAGAAACCCTCGATACAGGGCCGCAGCAGGAAGCGTTCGTAGTTTTTTTCTCAGTGTGTCCTTCACCCAGTCTGTTTGGTCCGCGGGCCTATTTTATTTCAGCCCTACCCTCTGTTTGCAGCGAGCATTCCCCTATCCGCCACCCGGCGACGCGCCACGTATGGGTTACAGACTCTCACTGTGGTCAGAGGCCATACTGGCATCATAGCACTGCAGCAGGTCATCCCTGAGTCGATCCATCCACTCAAAAGTAATGAAATTCTGCCGGTCAATCGCATTGATTCTGTTTTGATTGGCTCCCCCAACTCTAGAGTAGTCGGCATTGTTGTCCGACCCTTCATCGAAAGCCCTGCGCGTTCGATTGTTTTGAACCACATTTACTACAACTATGTTGCGCGTTGTCATTGTTGTTCCTACGAGCAGCTAGGGAAAAGGGTTTCTCCATCCTTGTAGAGCCCCGCATGCAAGGATAAGGCTGATACTCTGAGAGATCGCCCGGTATCTCAGGACACCGTTTGAGACACCTCACTCAGGTGCCATTCAGCTTTCGGCACGGTTGTTACGCCCTCGCTTAGGGGTTATTCCTTCGGGAGCATCCCTGGACAATTCTCCGCGACTGCTTATTAATTATGCTAACCATATTAATCATAAACCCTTGGTACAGGGACCCTCTATTCGCAACCCGAGGACGCGTTCGGCGGCTTTATCATAGGCTCTTCGGTTCGATTCCCAAAGAACCAAAACCAAAACCGAATGTTTATATATATGGTTCTAATAGTTTAAATATATGTATATATGTGTATGTGTGTGTGTGCCAACTTCAAAAAGTTCATCTGTGGTATGCTTACTAAGACCAGACCAATACCTGATTAGAATTTTTTGGTTTTGAAAACTGCTCAAACTGAGTACTACAAAGATGCTATATTAGTCTACAAAAATCTTGAACATATAGTTTCCGCAGGGTTAAACGTGTTTGTAGAAAGCTCTAGAGGAAAATGGAACAGATTTATGAAGTTGCACGAAATGATAGAGCGCAAGATTAATATTCTATGAAATTTCTTCATGAGCCTTTTCCGGGTGACTTTTTACGCACTTTAAATTTTGATACAAAATTTCAGGAAAGAAATTTGTTATAAATAATGTTTTTTTTTTTAATTCAGAAA
This sequence comes from Andricus quercusramuli, assembly GCA_932178445.1. NCBI lineage: Eukaryota > Metazoa > Arthropoda > Insecta > Hymenoptera > Cynipidae > Andricus > Andricus quercusramuli. Next base: position 102,680 of record CAKNXH010000485.1, on the reverse strand, counting down.
TTAATTCATTATCCGTTCCAAGTTATCTTTATATAGCAAATGTTATTTCAACATTAACGTCGGAGAGTTTTAAATTTTAATTACAATTTGCAGCCAACAAAACGATTTTTTTTAATGAAGAAAATTTTTTTTCTGGCTGCAGGAAGACAAGGGGGGCAGCAGCGCAGTGGACAGGTTCCAGGTTAGTATTTAAAAAATTTTTCAACTAACAAAAAATTGTTCAGCTTCAGAAATAAAACTGAAATGAAACTAAAAATGTACATATTCTTATAGGAACTTTAATTTCGCATCTTTTTTCATGAAGCGAAAATGCAGTAGCTTTCCCCGTGTTCAAAGTAAACCCGAAAAACCATTTAAAAAACTTTCTGACAATTTTAGAAATTTATTAAATTCTATAAAATTTGTGGAAATTAATTATAATCTATGGAAATGTGTGGGAATTTAGGGGCATTTGTGGAAATTCATGGGAATGTGTAGTAATTCACCGGTTACTTTGAATAAAAGTTCTGCTTGATGCATACGCAATAGCTCAGGCTATAACACTGTTCGAATCTTTATTCACGTGTATTTCGGATTCCAATTCATTTTTTAAACTTTTTTGGTTGTTCTTGACTAACTTACATGTTAAATAAATATTGAAAATGCAGTTAATGATGATAATTGGGATGTTGGAATTCGGGAAAACGTGGTGGCCGCACTTACGGCTCCCAGCTAATCACGGACCTCAGAATCAGGCCTACCGTAATTTCAGAGAACGCCGTTCATATTAGAAAAACTTGTAATAATTCATTGATTACGAATTATTATTCAGTAATTGAATTATAATCATCATGAAATATCACATATTATCAATTATTGTCCTCTAATCACCATTTTTTACAGTAGTTGAGATTTTTCAAAACTGTTCTTAAATATTATTGGAAGTTAAAATTATACTTTCTATAGTTATACTTCTTATACTATACATTTTTTTCAGGTGAGTAACACAATACATTTTCTAAAATGATTATATAGGAAATAGTACAGGACTTGAGCTAATTTTGTACGATTCACAGATGTCCCTCTAATTATAGCAGGAAATTTCTATTAATTCAATATGAAGGACGCACTTAATTTGATTTGAATACAATTCTTCAAAATTGGTAAAAATTATATCCACTCGTAAATAATGGCGGTATTAATTCAAGTCCGGGCCGAAGCAGATTTTTCTCAATTCTCCAGAAAATTAATTGGCCAGTAAAGACTTTTTAATTAAAAAGAGTTGTCTCTCGATGAAAACTATTTGGATTTCTTTATTGATTTCTATTACGGAAGTTTGTAAGACAATAATGTGAAGCATGTATGTAGATGCTTTACTTGTAAAATGAAATCATTGGTTTTAGTTTTAACCATCCAAATTTAAAATTTAAATTTTCAATCAGTGAAGTTTTTTCAGTTCAATAAGAGAACAGATTTTCACCAATTTTTCAATTTTTGTATTAAATCGGTAAATTCTCAAGAAAGCAGTTAAGTATTCCAACTAAATTTATTACTGTTTGACCGTCAAAGACAAATTTTCAGAATGACAGGTGAATTTAAAATAAAAAACAGATACCTTTCTTAAAAGTTTTACATTTATTATAAAACCGTTAGATTTTCTACCAAAAATTAATTTTGAACTGAATATAATAAATTTAAAATTCAAAGATTTTTACATTCTCATTCATGAAACTGTATTGTATTCGTCCAAATTTTCGATCTCTGGTTTTTAACGGATCTTTATGTTCCGGCACTCCCAGAGTCCGAAAATCATAAAATTTTGTCGGTGTCTGTCTGTCTGTATGTCTGTATGGTTACCTAAATGTTGTCGCCACGCTAACTTTTGAAGAATTCGTCCAATCGAGTCAGCCTTTGCTAAACTTTTTAAGGGACTTAAAATGAAGGTCAAGTTCCTTAACCAGATACTTCCAACCAAAATAAAAAATTTTAGAACATTTTCAAAATTAAAAAAATTTTTTTTTTTGCAGTTTCAGAAATTTTGGTGAAAGTTTCTTACAGATGGGTGAAAGAATTGAAAATTATCTCAATGAAATTTTTGATTTCGATGGAAATTAGAAAAGTTATATACTTTTCAAAATGTTGAAAACTTTCAAAAAGTACAAAAATAAATTTTCTGGTAGATTGAAAAATTTTAATCAGAATTTTCACTATTTTTCACATGGTTTTATTTTTCAAAAGCAATCTTCTGTATAGCCTAGCTGCTGAGAGCGAACAGCAAGTATCGCAAAGAGAATGTAATCGTCAAGGCCGTAGGTGCTTTGAGAACCCTCTTCATAGTACCAGATCGAGGTACAGAAATAAATATAATGTAGATTAGATATAATAGTATTGAACATAATGTAGAAAAGCTCACATTTTGGACAAAATCGAGTGCGAAGCACGAGATACGTGATAAGAATGTGTTCGTTAAAGCCGAAGGAGCTTCAACAAAAGAGAATTCACAACGATGAAATTACAGTTGTTCATGCTTTGACCTTTAATTTCAAAAGGTCTGTGTACAAATGTGTGGGAAATATAAAGACCGAGCGCGTAGCGCGAGGTAAATACGTTATCGAGCGCGAAGCGCGAGAACCAACAGTCGCGCGCCCTAGGCGGGATCAAACTTGCGAGCGAAGCGAGCCGCGCGCAATGAGAATGTGCCCGCCAAGCGGGCATATTTTTTTCTATCGTTTTATCGTGACCAAAGAGAAACCGATAGGGAAATCTATAAAAAATGTCAGGAGGAAAACTGGTAGTTGAAAAATGCTAGACCTTCTTGAACTTCAACTGCAAAAACCTTGAACTAGCTGTACTTATATAGATTCCAGCCTTCGCGTCATATTGACAAATATTTACCGTATTACTACGTTTACACAGTGAAGTGGCGTTTTTTTCCTATATCAAAAAATCTGTTTACCATGCTTGAGACGGTTAGATACTCGGGATCTATACTTGATCTACACGTGCAAATTGGAATCAAGCGACACGTTGCCAACGAATTCATACAAACGCAATATCTTTTGTCAACAGGGATATTTGAGGTATGTCAGGTAGATTACGCATATCTATTTTGTTAATTTGATTTCTCTATAGACGACAAGGAAAAATAGAACGGAAAATAATAGATTTGATACTTTCACGATGATTCATTATAATAAATTTAAATTTAAAATTTACAATTTAAAATTTAAAGATTTTTCGGGTTTCAATCGTGTGCGAAACTATGAATGTTGCAGACGTTTCGTGAACGTTGCGGTTCACTTCTTCAGGGCTGACCTGAAACTTCAGTTTCAGGTTATGTTGTTCTTATATGTATATGTATTCTCTTCGTTGCCTGTGGTTGGCCGGAGCGCCCCAGGGTAGGGACTGGTTGAATTTGAATAGCCAATCAAGTCTTTTAAAAAAAAAACCGGGAGGACGGAAAGCCAAATCGGATTCACATTATATCCCTTGTCCCTATTGATGTTATTAGGGTATTTTCAGATTTCGATTGCTTTCCTGCGTTTTCTTGGAGAAATGTTGTACGCTTTTGCGATGAAGGTTGTTTTGTCAAATGAGATGCTATGTCCTGTTTCGATATGATGCTCAGCTACTGCTGATTGCGTGAAATGTTTTAGCCTGACTTTACTCTCATGTTCCTTTACACGTTGACTTACCGCCCTCCCGGTTTATCCTATATAGACTTGACTACAAGAACAAAGGATTTTATATACTCCCGGATCACTGAAAGGTTCCTTTTTATCTTGAGGGTTGGTTAGAAGTTATTCTGTTTTTGCAGGTGGCTTAAATATGGCTTGAATGTTGTGTTTGTCGAGAATTCTTCCTATTTGTTCTGTGATACCTTGAATGTAAGGTAGGATGGTGGTCGATTCTCTCTCTTTCTTTAGTAGGTTGTGTTGACTTGTTTTCTTGAGTGTATTTTCTTATTGCTTTATTAATTTGTGTAATCTTTTTGTATTAGGATTTGTTGAACATTTTGTAATTCCTTTTGTAAGTTATCTTTATCTGTTATGGAGACAGCTCTGTATACAAGGGAATTGATGACCGATTGCTTTTAAAATGGGTGGTGGTCGGAGGAGGCATGCAGGTATCTGTTTGTATGCGTGGGTTTTCTGTAAACTCCATGTCCTAATGTGTTATCGGATCCTTTATAAACTAGTACGTCCAAGAAAAGTAATTTTCCCTTTTGTTCAATTTCCATAGTGAACTGGATATCAGGGTATATTTGATTTATGAAATAGAAAAATTTGTTTAGTTCTTCTAGTCCATGTCTCCAGATGACAAAAGTGTCGTCAACGTAACGGCACCAGAATTCCGGTTTAAGCTTGGATTTGTTAAAAATGTTAGTTTCTAAATTTTCCATAAAAATGTTGGCTATTACAGGTGAGATTGGAGATCCCATTGCTGCTCCTGAGGTTTGTTCGTAGAAATTGTTGTTGAAAGAGAAATAGGTATTAGTGAGACAGTGTTCCATTAAAGGTGTGAGATTGGAGGGGAAGTTTGCAAAGGATACTACGTCGAAACTTAATAGGATGTCTTGGGGTTGAATGTGAATCTGTTGTATTTTTCTGATGAAGTAAAAAGAGTCAAGATTTGAGTCTTTGAGGAGGATTTTTGTTTTTCTGGCTATTGTTTTTGTGAGGTCTTTTTTACGGTTCGCTGGCTTTCCTACGCCGTATGTCATTCGCTTTTTCGGGTGGAAGGTTATATATTGTGGATGCCAAATTACTGATGATTTCTTATTTTGGGATTTTGGAAGGAGCGACTGTGAAATTATGTCCTTTAGATAAGGCTGAAATCATTTCATTGCTGAGAGGATGGTTAGAGATGTTTTTTACTGTATTAGTTAATGGTGCGTCCTTTTTTTTTATACCATTAAGCCGTTTCCCTTTCGGCGAGCCTCTAGGGGTAGGCGTGACACTATCCGATTCGGGTAGTGTTTCTAGGTGGATAGTTTCTTGTAGTAAATAACTACAAGTTTGGGCTCACCACACCCACGACCGCCAACAGCAACGCAGTAGTATTATTTCCGAACGGTCACCCATCAAAGTACTAGCCGCGCCCAACACTGCTTAACTTCAGTGATCTAACGGGTACTGGGGTTTCCAGCGTGGTATGGCCGTTAACTTTACTGGAAGTAATTTATATATATATAAATAGGCAAAGGTGAAGTTTTAATAGTTTTCTGGAGGTAGCATGCAAGGCAAATTTGGTATGTTGCATTCTTTCTTTCAAGAGAAGCAAACTTGTTCTATGTAGAATTTATTTGGATTCAAATGTTCCCAAATGGGTTTTCAACTTTAAGAATTTCAGATCGATGTTATTGTCCCTATAACGTTTTAAGAAAGCTAAATATGTTAGTAGCTTAGCTTGAGAAGACCTGAGCTTACTAAAAGTGTTAATTTTGGTAAAAAAAACTCTCCCCGTAGAGTTATGTAATAATAGATTTAATACTCTCACGATGATTCATTATTATAATCAATTTAAATTTTAAACATTAAATTCAACGATTTTTTCGGGTTTCAATCGTGTGCGAAACTACGAATGTTTTTTTAAAAAAAATGCTTGATTGGCCAATCAAGTTCTACCAGTTTCCACCATGTGGCGCTCTGGCCAATCACAGGCATAGTAGAGAATACATATATAAGAACAACATAACCTGAAACTTCACTTTCAGGTCAGCCCTGAAGAAGTGAACTGCAATGTTCACGAAACGTCGGCAACGTTCATAGTTTCGCACACGATTGAAACCCGAAAAAATCTTTGAATTTTTAATTTTAAATTTAAATTTATTGTAATGAATCATCGAGAAAGTATTATCATTAATATTAATTAAATTATGAATCTAAAAAGATGAGTTATCTAAAAGAAATTTGAATGTCTATTTTCTACCTTCAAGTTTCCTGGGTATATTATGCATAATCTCAGTATTTAGTAAAAAACAGTACACTTCAAAAGCTAAAATATTTATTCTTAATTTTCGTCATCAAAGAAAAAAATTGAACGATCTTCAATTCAGTTTAATGACGTTTTTCCCTCAATGTGCGTGGTGTTGCACTAAAATCGAAGTATCTTTTCAGGTACCCAAAAACCTCGTTTCTTTGAGTCTATCTAGGAGTCTGTCATTTTGTCGAAATATACAATGATGAATTCGAAAAGTTGATAGAAACGTTTTTTGAATTATGCGAGATGCGTAGAAAAACCCACAAGCAAACTTGCAGCTTTTCAGTTCTACAAAATGTTCTTTTCCCTTTTTTTTGTATAGTTTACGCTATATTTTCAGTATTTCCAAGGTTATAACGTCTTATTCGGCTTTTTGCCGCATTACTCATATTCTTGAAAAAAAAACAAAGGTTTTCGGGTACATTTTTTTCAGATTTTTCAGAAAAACGTGCATTATTTTTATTTGAAATTGTTTCCGTTTTTTTCTTGGACCTTACAACAACAAGAAACTTCTCAACAGAATCAAAAAAAAGGATCAACTACCCCTAGAAAATTGCACAAACCCCGTCTCAGCTGCAATTCGCAAATTAACAAAAATTTCGATTATGAGAATTTCTTAAATTTTTTGAGTCAAAAATGTTAGTTTCTGGAAATTTGCAAAAATTCAGAGTATTCGAAAATTTGAATCATAGCTAATTAAATTCTGCAAATGCCCCTTCGGCAATTTCAAACTTTCGTATTTAAGATTACTTATTTAAATTACAAATAGCAAATAGCAATATACTTCGTAAATTAGCAACAACAAAATGATCTATCCAATGACTTACTTGAAAAAATATATGTTTACAAAACAGGTTGAACAAACATTTCAGGATCCCACTGCAAGTAACTGTCATCTATGAATTTGATCATGGCTGCTAGTAGAACCGCTGTAAATCGCACCAATGGCCACGCCTCACGAAAATCAGATGTGTGACCATCGGGCAGGACAGAGTCACAATGACAGGCCGAGGAAACCATTATGTGTTCTGAAGACATGGAGCGACCCAAGGATGACAGCCTTCTGCATACATCTAGCTAATGCCTTGGCTTGTTCATAGGACGCTGATGTGGCTTTAAGGCTTTAAGGATCACAAGGAAAAGTATTTTAATCGAATATTGTAGGTATAGGCAATGCAGCTCCCTCTTGAGGTCTTGATAACTCTCAACTCTTTCCTTCTTCTCGGCAGGGACGATGTAGTCGGCCGCAGCCGACTATACTCATCACAAATCCCTCGTAAGTTCTTTATACCTCTCTGTATTCTCTTTCCCCTTGGCTGTGATGTTTTTGTCATCTGGTGCCAAAAATTCGATAACGAACATGGTTCGTTTCTCGAAGACAAGGAGATATATGTCAGGCCTCGAGTGCGCGACACAAACAATTTTCGAAAATGTAAAGTTCCAGTATATGCGGCACATTTCATTCCAAACAATTGACTCTATTGCTTAGGAGTATTTGGAGGAGTAGCGTCAGAGCTGATGCCGTAAGAGTGGTAGAGATGATAATAAGGCACTCTTACTGCCGCAGGGAGAAACTTTGTACTGGAAAAGTTACTAAATTAGGTTACAATTGAGGGACAAAGGCGATAATTTGTATATTTTAATACAGTGGTAGTAAGCTGTACTATTTTCGTATGAAAGTTTCGTGTCGATAATACCAATTCTTAGTATTTTCTGTAGCAAAATCCTAGATAGGATAAATTGGTAGAAACATTATTAAATTGTATTAAAAGAATAGAAGTAATAAGTATCTTAAATAACATAAAAGACTAAATTTGTAAGAGGAACTACTATTGTCTGTAGGAATATGAATTGTACCATGACACTTCCTATTTCTTGTATTATAGAGTAAGACAAATTCGGTAGATTGCTCTGGAATATTAGTAAGTTACTTAGTAAGCGAGCCTAGCGTTGGACCGAGCGAAGCCGAATGTAAACGATGTGAGCCGAACAACAGAACGGCCGCCGCTATGTTTACGAGTGTTCAAGTATTTACGTTTTATTTTAAAATATAAATTTCATCTCATTTTCCACTTGCTAATTACAGTTTGGAAATCTTCAGTTCAGATCATTATTACAATAAATTATGATAATTCGTAAAATAAAATATGTAGATGGAAAAGACATTGACTTGGCAAAAATGGAGCGAAAAAGCTGGGGAGTCTTGGACTCTTCAATTATTTTAACTAAATTACTAAAAAATTTCAAGGAAGTACAAATTGATAAGTTTTATTGAACGAATTGAAAGTTATTACAAGAATCAAACAAAATTTCACGTATAAAATGGAGCTCCAATAAGTGATAATGTTGAGCAAGAGGATTCTAAAACTATTCCAATTAGATGTATGACGAACTTTGAAAATTAATTTTTACGTCCTGAAGAGGAAAACGACATACGTTTTCGAAACGTTGGCAGATGAAATAAATGTTTTTTAACATCTACATCTACTTTATTGGTCTGCAGTATGTCAATGTCTTTTTCATCTACATATTTTATTTTATAAAATTATATTACTCAGACAAACAACATCATTTTTAACACCTATTACTAATGCAACTAATATGATAATTCGAAAAATTACAATTGAAAAACAAACCACATATTAAGTGCAAAAAATTATTTTGAAATCTCGTCATTAGGATATTTGAATACATTTTAAGATATGGTGCTTATAATTTGAAAAATGCCATCTCTGTGAACAATCAATGAATAATTTAATGAAAATTAAATGAAGTACTAGCATTTACTTCATAAGGGCGATAAATTTCTGAATCGCATAATCTGGTTTAGCAGGGTGGAATATCGCCGTGCTGCCGCGTCGGAGACCCGTGTTCGATTCCCATAAGCCTTATGTTGATCAGATTTTTCTGTTTCAGCTTGTAATATAATATTCCTGTATGTATATAATAAATGTATAAACTGCATTTATATAATCATATGTACTGTACAATTGCAATTTAAATAAATATAATCATATCAAATAGTTAGATATCCTATACTCCTATAGTCTGCTAATCCGACTGTACCAATTTTTACTAAGTGATTCACTAAATCAGTGCGCCGGTCTCTCTTGACGTTACTACAGTTGTTTGCGAATATTGCAATCTTCTGCAGATATTAATGCAAGACATTTAGATTTTTCTTCTACCGAAATTAGTAATTGGCTGTAATACATTGCTTGCTCGTTTACTACAGAGGTTTGTAAATACTTCAAACCTTTTTTGAAATAAATCTAACATTTTTAAATTTCATTCCAATTACTTTTGTATTTCGGCATGTAATTATCAGTTACTACTCGAAGTAGTGAACATTACAAAAGTTCCGCTCTGTCCCTCCATTGCAAACTAGAAATAGTAAAATCTAGTCTGATTTTTAGCAAATAGTACAGCAAAAGGTTTCTCCGTGCGCATTATGCATTATATTATTGCATTATTATGCATTATATATGTATAATATATGCATGTTATTATGCATATATTATTCATTATATGATGTACGTTCTTCCCTCATAAGATGAGAAAATTGATAGTGTGTTTCCTAGGTGATCATGATGATGCCCTGAAATACACCTCTCTGAAAGGTGACGTTTTTAGTTTTCAGACGATGTTTTCCAGATAAGATAGTTAACCTGGTTTTCCGAAACGGCATCAATATCTATATGCACCTCGCGATGTGTTGATGAACTTTTGAGCCTTTTAACAGAAAGAAGATAAGTCTATGGGAGGATGCATTGACTACCGGAAAGCTTTCGATCCGACCTGCCATAGACTTATCGTCTTTCTGTTAACTGGTCTCTCACACACTGGTCTCTCCCTTCCTATATTTTCCATTGTACCCTCGACTTTTGTTCGGAACGTGTCATCTTTAGGTTGGAAATTCTACATTGTTGTACTTTTTTTTGTTGTAAGTTCATTTTTTCAACAGAAGATTTAGCAATTTTCATGAAAATGTTGTCCAACGTTGAAAATGCAGCTCATCGGTGTTTGTGATTGTCCATCGCTAACTGCGATATCTGGATTTAGTGTTTTAGCAAACGATGTTTGTAAATTTAACGCCAGAAGGAAACATACTGAATGAAATTAAAAATCAGTTAAACTAATCCTCAATTAATCCTTAGCTAACTGAATGGTTTTGAATAATTCTTCACTCGATGTCAAACTAAATCTTTGGTTCATTCAAGAAAACAGACTTAGCCTAATTTACAAGAGGAAATCTTAACCTGCAATGTGATGAACGTGAACGTAGTTAAAACATAAATGCAAAATGATCATAAAAGTCCTTGAGGGTTGTGTCATTTGAGGAAGTGTCTGAAGTAGTTACGTTTTTAGTCATGACTTTATCATCATCATTATAGTCAGTTTTACTTTCAGCGTGATGCCTGATAGTTGACTGATATCGAAAAGTGAAGAACCCGGTCTTGAGAGCTAGAGCATTTCGAACTGCACAATTTGCATGAAGAGGGCCCAGTTACCGACAGAAAAGAGAGAGGTGGTCGCAGAGTTGGGAAAAGCAGGTGGAAGAGCTGAGGGCCAAAGTGGAAGGATTCGATAGGGAGGTGGTGTTGGTAAGGAAGAAAAAAGAAGCAAAAATAAAGCAGATGGAAGAGGAGATTGAACGGTGGGAGGAAAGGACCGAAAAAAGGCTCGAGAAGGTGGAAGGCAGTTCGAAAATGGAAGTAGGTGACAGGGAGAAGGGAGAGAAAAAGGTATTTGGGAGAGAGTAGAGAATATGATAGAAGAGAATGTGGGAGAGCGTAGGAATCAAAAGAAGGAAAGGGTAGATAGGGAAAGGATAAGGGCAATGGATTTGAGAATAAAGAGAGAAGACAAGGCAGAGAGCGGAAAAGATATTGTGATAAGAGGATTGAAGCAGAAAAGCGGGGAAGAAAGAGATAGCGTGGAAGCACTGCTACAGGGCATAGGGTGGGATAAAGGCAAGGTAGGGAAAGTGAGTGTGGGACGAGAAGAAAGAGTTTCTGAAGGAAGTGCAGGGGAATTAGCTTCGTAAGAAGTAAGGGGGTTGAGGGTGAAGCAGGGTGGCTGAGCAGTGAGGGTGCTGTATTGGAACGTCGCAGGGATAAAGAAAAAAGATGAGAAGTTCTGGAGGTATATCCAAGAACTTGATATAGTGGGAATGGTAGAGAAATAGCTATTGAATTTTAAAATTGAAAATAGTCACAAAAGTTACAGTTAGAGAAGTCTAATTTATTTTCGGAAGCCCATAATAATATCAAAAAAACCCAAATTTTACTTTTAGTACTTTTAGCGAAACAAAATTGATCAAAATATAAGAAGTAGGTATGTTTTTTGATATAATAATAATAAGAAATAAAATTTCTTTGAATTAACTAAATAGAGTTACTAGGCCTTAGGATTTGATTTCGTTCGTTCAAACTTTAGTTCTAAGTAAACAAATCCTTGAAAAGTAGGGTGGCTACAACATTCAGATAACGAGACATACAGACATCCAAAAATAAAGACAGACAGATACCGACAAAATTTTATGATTTCTGGACTCATGAATGTTAATGTAAAAATTAATTTTCTGTTTTACATGGAGGAATTCGGGAACTGTTTCGGTGAAAGTATTAGGGTAGAAAATTGGGTATTGTTTTATGATATTATTGGGCTAATAAAATAACTTGAATTATTCTGAAGGTCACATTTGCGACTATTTTCGATTTTAAGAATATTTTCATGGTTCTATTAATTTTTTCGCAAGATGGCGTAAGTCGGTTCACATGTGATTTTTGTGTCGCTGCTTGGTTCTCCTTAACTTACTTGACTTGTCCTGAATTGTTTTATGATTTGGGGTGTGCGAGTTCACTAGTGCTTGTGCAGTTGATCCTGGATTTGAAGAAAATTTTTTGGTCATCGGTGTGGTTTGTGCATAATTGGTGATTTTCTTTGCTGGCCTAGGCATCGGTACAGGAATATGGCGAAACTTTCAACGATCTAGTGTCTCTGCAGTTTATTGCTTTATTCGTGAACTTTGATCGGAGCATCTTTGTATCATCATTACCAACAATTCCGTTACTTATTTTGCTCAATTGTTTAAATTGCGCACACCAAGGATTTATTGAATATTTTTCTAAGTCGTACGTGTGTGCTATTGATGCGGGCTATCCGTGTTATCACATGCACTGAGCTTGTATTGTTGTCATATACTGTGGATACTTAAATTGACATTATACTATCTCTGACTTGACTGATATCATGTCGGACAGGACTTGTAGCCAGTGCAATTCAAAAATAATTGATGATGCTTCCTCCTGTCAGGTTGGAAATTTTTATCACCCTGGATATCTTAAACTTGCAATTAGTTCAACTACTGGTAAAAGAAAGTGTTGTGGATTCAAACCCCCTAAAAGATCTGCGTCTCCCAACCCACCTCTGGGAATTACTATTGATGATATTAGCAAGATTATGCAGGAGCATTACACAAACTCTAAAAAAGAATCTGAAGGTTTCATCTCCTCTAAACTAGAATTGGTTCACTCTGAGATTAGCCAGGTATCTTCTAAATTGGACAGTTATTCTGGCAAATTAAATGATGCCTTAGAAAGAATCGATTCTTTAGAAATACAAATGCACGAGATTCAACAATCTGAGACATCTAGACTTGATATTGACAAAGTCGCAATGGAAAGCTCGATCTCTTCCCAATGTATAAAGTTAATAATTATCTGAATTCTATTTTAAGTACACATGATCCAAAAGATATTAAGATAAATAGAATTGGTATGAATGTACAGAGCTCCGGACCTCCTCGCCCAATCCGAATCCGTTTCACCAACGAATTACGTCCATCGGAGATTCTACGATCTCTCGGAATGAAAGTACGTTCTCGTCAGTCTACGCTACCTCTTTTGCAACCTCATACGAATTCTCCAGCGCAAGCCACAGCAACAGTGATGTCTCTTTCTCAGGACCGCACTCTGTTTCAGAGAACCCGCTACAAAGAGCTTCGCGGGATCTTGAAGGAACGCCGAGACAGAGGAGAAGTAGATATTATGATCAGGAAGGTACGTGGGGAACTCAAGATTGTGAGTATGAAGAAGATACCATTATAAATAACAACCTCCACCCTTTCAGCAACTTACTTTAATTTCTGGTAAGAGTGATAAGACTTTCAATTGTTCACATAGTACCAATCTCGATTTATTGAATAAGATCATTATTTACTACCAAAATGTCAGAGGCCTTAATTCTAAAATCCACTTGTTCATTTCGAATCCGGAACTGACTGAATTTGACTTTATTGTTTTTACCGAAACCTGGCTGAAAGGAAATGTTAATAATTCAGAACTCTTCGACATGGATGGGTTCAATGTTTATCGAGATGACAGACTTGACATTAGGGGTGGTGGTGTTTTAGTGGCAATTAAATCTGTTTTCACCTCTGGTAGTTTAAACACTACTTCAATTATTAATGCTTCACCTAAAGTTAATGCTGTTGCGGTTAAAATAAATTATGATAACTCAACGTTAATTTTGGTTGCCACTTATATTTCACCTAACATATCTGCTAACGAACTTGAACATTTCTTTGACGCCTTTTCGTCGTTCTCTGTTATTTGGGCAAATAAAATTTTGATTATAGGTGACTTTAATATACCCAAGTTAATTAACTCCATTAATGACGGTACGACTGATACTAAGTCGTTTATTTTGCACAATTTCCTTGAATTCCGCCAGTTAAAACAATATAATAATATAAATAACTTTAATGAGCGTTATCTAGACCTAGTTATTTCGTCATTCCCATGTGAAGTACTGACGGATGTGCTCCCAATTCTGCCTCTCGATGAACATCACCCTTTATTGATTATTAAATTTGAAGCTACAATTCCATCCTTACCTTGAAATAATAAATTTAATATTAATCCGATTTCAAAACGATTTAAATTTTAAAATTGTAATTATCAAAACCTTAGAATTCACTTAAGAGCTGCAGATAAGTCATTATTATATTGTCATGATAATTGTAATGAAGCTGTTGAACAATTTTATAGAATAATATATAATTTACTTGATGAGTTAGTCGGCACGACTTCAATCAATGTAACTAAATCTAAATATCCTCACTGGTATACTAATGAAATCATATGTAAAAAAAATTGTAAGGAAAAAGCTAGAGCTGAGCACAAGAGAACAGGCAGTATGTTTCACTTAGAAAATTTGGTACGATTAAGGAAAGAAGTCAAAAAAGACTCTGGAAGAGCCTATGCTAATTATCTAGATAGTGTGGAAAGTGATATAAATCATTCCACGTCAAATATTTGGTGTCATATGAATAATCTTAAAAAAGTCTCTAGAATATCTGGTATAATGTTTTGGGAAACAACAGAGATCAACAAACTCCAGGAAATAGTTGACTCATTTGCTAACTTCTTTGTTAAGGTTTATAAACCTAGTTTGGGTGAACCAGAAGGAATCTCTGGAAATTCTCAGTATTTATTGCGTGATACATTCAGGATCTCAGAGGGTCAAGTAATAAAAAAGTTAAAGCTGATGAATAAAAAATTTACTTCTGGACCTGGCAGAATACCCAGTTGTATGCTCAAAGAATGTGCTGATGAGTTAGCGGAACCACTTCGTTTTATCTTTAATTTATCTCTTTTCAATGGGGTATTCCCTGATTTTTGGAAGTTCTCTAGAATTTGCCCAGTATTCAAAAAAGAGGATAAATCAAATATCGCAAACTACCGCCCAATCGCACTCGTTAGTAATTTCTCCAAAGTTTTTGAGAAGATTTTGACTGAATTTTTGTGGACTCATTTGGCGCTTGTCCTCTCGCCTGCTCAGCATGGCTTTGTTCCAAACCGATCAACTATATCTAATTTGACAACATTCGTCCAGAAAGTTGAAACTTACTTATTGAAACATAGACAAGTTGATGTTATATATACTGATATCTCAAAAGCTTTCGATTGTATTGATCATTGCATTACTGTGAATAAGCTTCAAAGTTTAGGCGTTTCTAATAAGATACTTAGTCTCATTTATTCATAATTAAATAATCGTCATATGAACGTTCAGTACAATGGATACTCGTCTCATTCATTCTCACCGTCGTTTGGTGTTCCACAAGGATCTAATCTAGGTCCCCTGCTTTTCGTTATAAATATGAACGACGTCAATAGTGTTGTATTGAATACTATTTTGTTATACGCAGATGACGCTAAAATATTGAAACCAATTAATAGTATTAAAGATTGTGCTGAGTTACAAAACGATGTAAATAACTTTGTAGATTGGTGCAGTAATAATTCTCTTGATATTAATACAAAGAAATGTACTGTTATGACAGTTTCTAGAAAGATTGATACAATTGAGTTTGAGTACAAAATAAATTCCATTGTTTTGGAAAAAGTGAAGGTTCAGCGTGATCTTGGAATTTACATTAATAACTCATTAAAATGAAACACTCAAGTTGACATTATGACACGCGAAGCTAATAGATCCTTAGGTTCTTTATTCAGAACGTGTCGTTCTTTTAAAAAAGAATCTACCTTCCATATTTTATACTATACTTTAGTTAGGTCAAAATTAGAATATGGGTCTGTAGTTTGGAATCCAAGAACAAATTATCAAATACTTGCTATTGAAAAATGTCAAAAACGGTTCTTACAGTTCCTTAACTTGATATGAGAAAGATTCAACGAATGGACAATTGAGAATAGAAGAAAAGTTGCCATGGCACTATTTCTATTCAAAATTATCAGAGGTTTCATAGATGACTCTTGTCTTCTATCGCAAGTTCCCTTTGCAGTTCCGGAAAAAGATACCAGATTTTGGGTCCCATTCTATACCTTTACCGACATTCCGACACATAGTACTCCCATTCTCAAGATGTGTGACAAGTATGACTCAATTCCTAAAGCATCTAATGACAATATCAATATTTTAACTCAATCTATCAACACTTTTTTAGAAACTGTTCGCACCTACATAAACTCTACTACTTGATTGAGTCATAATTTACATTCTAAGCTTAATTAATATTTACATCTACGATACTTTTGTATTCTATTTATAATACCTCCTCCTGCGCCATATTAGTTTATAACTTGTAATCCTGTAATTGGTCTTGGGCTGTTGGATTTAATAAATTGAAAAGAAATGAAATGAAATTGACTAAGGTGAAAATTCATGTATAATATAGAAAATTCGTCTTATTTGGTATGAAAATTAATCTGCTTGTTTGGAAATTTATCTCACTGACTGAAAATTTGACGATGATTGACATGTTATTAGCGATAAAACGATGAGAAAATAATCCCAAGCCTGTCAAAAATGATAATTGTCAATAATTTTATCACATGAAACTATCGTACAAATACGTGCGATAATTGAAGCTTTGAAAGAGGTGAATTCGCACCAATAAAGCTCTCTGTTCATAGAACCTTTTAATAAGTCATGAGCGTATGCTATCATTTCTCATATGTCGCTGTTTATTCAAGACATACATGAAGATAGAATTAAGAGTCTTAAAATTAAACATCACCTTCGTAGTATTTGCAGATTCCATTATCCAGCATTATCTACTATTATCGAGTATAATAAGAAGAATGAAGATCACCGCCAGGACTCTATTCCTAGCTGTAGCCGTTTTCCTGGATTCCATTGGTGAATGTATAATAATATTATATCTAGAACTTCTACTATACTAGAAAACAAAGGAAATTCTTCTCTCTTTTGTGTTACGCAATTTTAAAATTAAAGTATAACATTATTATTAATAAGAAACTATTTTATATCATAGTGTCTATCCTTTTCTTCAAAAGTTTTAGTCACGGTATGTCGCATACATCTCTGAACCAAGAAATATTAATTTCAAACAAAAAGTTATTTGAAGGTTGTGTATACACAGCCGGTACCTGTAAAAAAAATTGTCGATGCCGGTAGAAAAAAATTGTCATTACCGTTTAAAAAAATTGCCGGTAACTACCATTTTTTTTACCGAGGTTTGGCAAAAGCATATTTTGAGGACAGAGCCTTGACTGCCGGAAAATATATTAAAAAATTAATTTTTCTCTCGTGTGTTTAATGCTACTGTTCGATCCTCAATATGGGCCATCTGACTAGTCGACAGCACAAACTGAAAAACATTGGAAAATCTTAGGGATAAAATTGAACTTATTTCTGTGACTAATCACAGAAGAAAAATTAGATAGATGTGGGGATGGGGGCTTGACCGAAATTTTTTCTCTGAATAGTCACAGGGGTGCCTTCTCGCCACACAAAGTATTGAAAAGGGGTAAGGGATAGATCAACATCATTTCTGTGAACAGTCACAGGGGTGCCTCGCGCCCCCAAGAGATATTCAAAAAAATTAGTCGTTTGACCAACATTATTTCTGTGACCTTATTAATTTCAAAAATAATAAGTAAGTAAAGTAATTAAGTAAAGTAAAAAGTAAGTAAAAGTATTAATTTCTAAAGAGGAGGCGTATTTCCGTCCCCACGAGGTGTTCGAAAGGGGAAGCGGTTGGACTAACATTATTTCTTTGACAAATCACAGGGGTGTATTGCGCCCCGAAATGATGTTCGGAGGGGATAGTGGTTCGAACATAATTATTTCTGTGACTACTCACAGGGGTCCCTTCCCGCCACCACGGGGTGTTGGTAATGGTTAAGAGTTTGACCAACATTGTTGCAAGCGGCAATCGTGACGCTGCCCTTCCTAGTGGAGGAGGCGCGGCCTCCAGATTGCCGCTTGCAATTTCAAACATTCATAATTTTTTCACCATTAACCCGTATGAGATAAAACTTTCCAGAAGACTTCTTCAGATCCTAATCAACAACTTTCTGACTGGAAGTTTTCCTTTGCTTAAAATTCGCTCAATGAACGAAGCGCTAGAAGGTTGAAATTCATGATTTTTGCAAAGCCTCACAAAAAAATTAACAATTTATGCAAGTCATTTTCTTTCAAAATGAGGAAACTCGAATTATTTACACACCTGCACAGTTAGCATTGCTTCATTCACGCCTCATGTCACAGCTCGACAAAAATATTTGTATAATTTTCAATCGATTTTGTCCAATAATATGTTACTATATTCAATAATGTATTTTTCACATTCTGATTCACTACGTTTTTATTCAACACTACTCAGAAAATGTAGATTTATATCAATTTACTGAATTTAATTTAAATTTGAAAATAAATAATTAAGAATAACTTTGCTACTTCCTTGAGCTATTGTTATTTAAGATCGAATTAAAATTCCGACTTTTGTCTTGAACGAAAGACGCGAGTTTCTAAATTTTCATAAACTTTTTGAATTTTGCATGCATCACTTTTCAGTTCTAAGAAAGAGATTCAAAATGAAAGTTAACAAATATTCAAGAAGTAAACCCAAACTCCGAAATTGAAACGTTTTAATTGAAAAATAGCCCTTTCCCTAAAATTAAAAAAATCTTGGATAGTCCAGGGTTTGAAAATAAATTTGATATCTATTCATTCAATGTAATTGATAAAAATCCAGTCTCATAAAATAGAATCCCAGCGACATGACATGGAAAGTTTTCATTTTTGTTGACTAATAATTTACACGGTAGGTACGATCTAAAATTGTTTGTTTTCTTTCACGTTGGAGGTGCGTGGAGGAGCAGAGAGATTGTGTTTAAACGAGTCTGTTGTTCGTTATTACATTCATATGTGTATGTAAATTTCAATCTGATGAACGCCACGAATAATATTAATTTTTAGTATTATACAAGTTGTTCAAAATTAAAAAAAAAGAATGATTCATAGAATAGTGGCAGTAATTACCAATCTCTCAGTTTCTAAGTAATATGACAATACATTTTCAAGGTGTCTATTTACACAGCAATTATTACCTTCACTCCATAGTAATGTTTTCGCCACTAATATTTTATTATGCATTGGGTGATGTAGTGATTTTTTTATAAAAATTAAATTTCCTAATTTCTATCACAAATTGTTATCGTATCTGTTATTGTTTACGTACAACTAAGCAAATCCTTTTCTTATAAGAAGGAAATTTTCCTGTCGATAAATTCGATCAATTTTCCACGCCTTTATAAACGTTAGTCTCTTTCTCGTTAGAAGCTAAATTAAACAAAAGAATTTCAAAAACGTACATACACGTCTTAATGAGACTTAACGAGACATTTTTTCACAGCGAGTAACTTAAGTTACTCATAATCACCCACTTTAACCCCTGCCAACATAATTTTATGTTGGCAGAGGTTTGAGGTGAAAAAATATTCTTACGATTCTGACAAATTAACAAAAATTTGAGGTTATCCTCGGAAACATCTCACTCTCAAGCACTTGAATGACTTTATTCATTACTATCTTCTTTAGTCTATATATTTCCAATGAAATTATATTTTTTACTGAGATTCGGTTACGACTGGCTGCTGCTGTGTCGATCTAGCTTGTCGAGAAGTTCACATTGTAATTCGAACTAAGGGATTTCCATTTATTCGCAACAATTCTGAGCGGAAATGTATATTTAGAAGAAGTTGAATTGACGCATTCTGATTGACTCTTAAACTGGGTATTAGAAAAAAATCACGTGACAAAAGTACGCGAAAAGTGATCAAAAACACAGGAGCTGCAATTTTGCAAAGTAAATGAATGAATTTAAAGTTCATCTCATATTTCAATTGAAGAATCGCATGAGACAAACCTTTTTTGCCTCTTCTTTTTCTGTCTTTTTTCAATTTTCTAGTATATATTACATTTTTAATGAATATCAAAATTCACATATTTCTCTTTTTTCTTACAGAATTAATAAGTTCCGTTGAGCCAGAACAGACTACTTTGGCGCAATTATTGCCTATATACGAGCGAAACGGTTACCTGCCTCCTATTCAAATATTTGGAAATTACGCAACTACAAGGACTACTGCATTTACACGAATAGGTAATCACATTTTGGTTCGACCAAACAGAGTATCCCCCGATTTCTTAGTAAGGAGGAATGTCATCTTTGCATGGAAGGGGGGAAGATATGACAGATCATATGCTGATTCTCACCGGAGCTATGATTATCTTGAACCGCTGTGGAAATTTTTTCCCACGCTAGAACATGAAGAATGTTTGGTATTTGACACAACTTGTAACCGTTGGGTAACTCTGGATCAAAATGAATTTAACAAATTGGGTGTGGGCCGTAGTTGGACACTTATTCAAGCGCAACAAAACACTGCTCGTATACACAGGCTAAGACATGACAATCCATTTGTCGACGCCCGAGCACACCACATTGCATACTTAAGAGCAAACGAAGCAGCAGACATGATACAAGCCACTGAAGCCGAAAAAATGTATAGCAGACAAGCAACAGTTTCTGAATGCACGGGATTAATCAGGAGTAGATACGAACTGGCATATAATGCTGTATTCCTTGACATTGCACGTGAGCCTGGTAGCCGAATATAACTGATCAAATTTGTTGTATGTCAAAGAACATAAATTGAGAACCTCGAAAACCTAAGCAATTTGCCTACGTGACTTTCACCCAAGTTTTCCATATCGAAAACTGGAGCGAAGGTCCGAAGTGAAAAATTGCCGATTTTCGAGATTCGAAACGACGAGTTCGCTTACCCCGAATAAACATCGCTTTGGTCCGACGGTGTTGACGAAAACCTTGCGGCAGGCCTAGTCACGTACACCAGCGTCTGTCCTTTTCCCACTAACGCGCGCGTTTCCTTGCCTTACATCGCTATTCCTCTCTCTTTCTACTTTCTCTCTCTCAGACGACTGGACATTACAAGCCGAGGAGCTCAACAAAATTTTAAATAAACATTTTGCGGGAGTTATTTTCACTTCCCTATATGATTATGAACATCTA
Source organism: Andricus quercusramuli (assembly GCA_932178445.1). Lineage (NCBI taxonomy): Eukaryota > Metazoa > Arthropoda > Insecta > Hymenoptera > Cynipidae > Andricus > Andricus quercusramuli. The sequence continues at coordinate 81,847 of CAKNXH010000485.1, read as the reverse complement.
GAAATGGCCGGTAAATTAAGGGGTCGAAAGGGGATTCATTTGAAAAATAAATAATAGTAAAATTAAGGATTTTTAAGTTACTGGAAATTGATAAGAGAAAGTTAAATTAAATAAACAATCTCCCTTTGGTTGAAAGTATCCTACGGTTGATGTACGTTTACCATGTACTCATGTATGCACATACATCAACAAAAATAGTAGTTTTAATAAAATTATAAGGCCTTCTCATTTTAAGTAGTTGTAATCTACCTTGTAGTTAATTTGCGTTATTTTGAGCACTCGGAATAGAATGGTCATTCTGAATATTCACAAATAATTAATGGCTTATATTTTCATCCTATTTATAAACTATAAACAATTAAAATTAAATAACGAAAGCCGAACGACCATTCTATTTGCCCTAGCTTCATAATTCCTTCGGGAAAATGAAGTTAGGATAGTAATAAGTGACCTGTAAAAATTTAGTTAATTTTAAGTTATTAATTATATTTTGAATTTCGAATTAAAACATTTACAGTATTAAATAATTTTAACTTAGTGTAGCGTCGCCGCGCGGAAGGCCGAGGCAGCGGGGCCTGGCTGACAGCCCCCACTAGGGTTCGAAGTTTTTGACTAGAACCGGTTCTCGGCTCCGGTTCCGGTTCTCAATCACTAGCTCGGTTCCAGGAACCGAAGAGCCGGTTATTACCAGGACCCGGTTCCGGTTCCATCGGTTCCTCATGCTTTTTTCACACTACGCATGTGCGTAAAAGCCCGCACTTACTTAAACTCAACAATAAATTAAACAGGTTAAACAAATGGCAAATTTAGTTCAAATAATTTTATTGCCAAATTCCTTTATTTACAGGGGGAACTATTATTATTAACAAATTAACTAAAAAATTAAACTTTTATGATACGCACACTCTTACATCTTTACATAAAAAAACAATATTTCATAAAATTTGAAATGTTGTATATATTGGTAGTTTATTCAAAAATGTTCAAATTTTAACAAAATTTACAATAATTTTAGAATTCGCATCAACGTTTCCATTTGTACTTTACGGTCGATTTTTGTAGGATAAATAATATATAAGTTCCTACAGCAGTTCATTAATAATTATGAATATATTAATCAAAAAGTTTTTGAAAATTGAAAAAAGATTTTGAAGTTTCAATCGGATACAAACATTTCATTTATTAATAAGGCTTTCGAATTAAAATAGTTTAATTTTGTACGTAAAAATCTATAAATCATTTAATTATGAACAGATCCATAATCGTCCTATAAAATCAATGTTATTATTATTCTATTGTTAAAAGTCGAACTATCGTTCAATTTAAAAAATAAATACTTAATTTATATTTACAGTTTATCAACTCAACATTTTTCTTGTTTTAGTTTAGGACTCACGTGATGTTTTTTTTATAAATTTCATATTTTGATTTTTAAAACTTTAAATTTCAGCGTACGCTGAAAAATAAAACTTTAAATGTCAAAATATAACATTTATAAAAAAAACTAATCACCGAACCAAAATGCTCTTTCTACGGAGGACAAAAATATGAGCTGGTTAACGTGTTTGCCGGAGAGCCTGTTCCGCAGCTTGGATACTATTAAGCCTGCTCTAGAGAACAGCCTCTCCGACGGAACTGATGTTGCGAGAATCGGCAAGTACTCCATCGCCACTTCATACAGGTGAGGATACTGTGGCCTCATGTTCACCCATTCCTCGTAGGGGTTTGTCTTCTGTGGAACGACCGGACGATTTAAATATTGCCGAAGCTCCACTGCGACACCTCCTGCTACGTCGTGATCTGCACCAGAAAGGTTCTGAGCCATCTTGGCATTATGGTACAGCCATATTTTCTTGCCCACGACAGGCGTTGGTGGAGCTGCTGGTTCCACCCGGGGAGTGGACTTAGCCCTCAATTTGGATCTCACCAGGTTCCCTGAAAGACGAAAAGAATTAATCAATATTATGTGTAACATTTATAAATATAAATGAGGGTGGTCCATTCAGCTTACCGATTGTCGAAACAGCACCGGAAACATTGAAAGCACTCTGAAAGTGCAGTTTCTTGAATCGTGGATCCAATATTGTTGCGATGGCAGCCATTTCCACCTTTTCGAGGTTGCGAAATCGTTTATCCAGCTGCGTAAGCAGTCTGGTTTTTAAATCGAATGCTCCGGGATGACTCACTTGCTAGTCATTAATTGTCTGTAAAAAACAAAAATTATTAAACGAGTATTCTACATAAAAGTTGGGTATGTCGGGTCCTACACAAAAAGATAGGGTATACTCACATTGTACGCAATCGAAGCTAGTGGTATACACTTGCTTAGAGTGACTGACTTTTCAGCGCACACCTCCAACGTGATCTCCCACAATGGTTCCAATAAATTTTTCACGTCCCTAACGAGCTCTTCATCATCCGCTGTTATCATTAGGGGAGCCTTCTCCTTGCTAGTCCTCTCTCGGGCGATTTTTGCCAAAACCCGCCCAACGAAGTCGGAAAGAAGGAGAAACCGCTCCAACATTTCGAAAACGGAATTCCATCTTGTCCGTACGGCCTGGATGAGCTTCAGGCATTCAGATTCCGCCTTACTCCATTCCTTCTTCTGCAGTTCCTTCAGCTCCTCCGTAGCCCTTTCACTTCTTCTAAAGAAGGCCACAATCTTCTTTATTTTGGTTACAACTTCCTTGAATGATGGGGCTGGAGGCATCTCCGGATCCTCGTACTCGAACTCCTCATGGCCAAGCAGGGCATCATCCAGCTCATCCTCGCTGTCGTCTGGGTGTCCTGGCAGAGGCGCATCGGTTTTTTTATCGTTGAGGCTGAGAGCAGTCATTGCCACAATGTTCAAATTGTGGGCAAAACAAGCGATGTGCTTCTCGGCCCCAAATACTCTCGCGCAAGCCCCGACGATGTTGGCTCCGTTGTCCGTAACCACGGCCTTAACGTTGTCCTTCTCTATGCCCCATTCAGAACAAAACTCCGTAAGTAAAACCGAAAGATTGTCGATGGTCTTTCTTTCCGGCATGGGTTTTGCTCCAATGGTCACAGACTTCATCTCAATGCCTGTAAATAATTACAAATTCAAACACCAAATATATTTTTAAATATAATAAATGAATATCAAGTATGAAAAATTGTAACAAACCTTCCAAATA
>CAKNXH010000485.1:0-78679 GCA_932178445.1 Andricus quercusramuli | reverse complement strand
GAGGTGCGCATGCGCATTGGTTTCAGTCACGCTCAAGTTAATTTTGGGAAATAAACAAATCATTTATTTAAAATTAATTTATTTTAAATACATAAAATTCGTATTCTTATTTTCAAATTTAATTTTTAATTATGTTCTGAAACATATAAATATAACTTATATATAGCTTATATTAGAGCCAGGATAATTTTCTGCAGAAATAAAAGAAGGGTCAGGTTAAGTCATTAGTGAGGACTCAGGTGTGCCTCAAACTTTCAACAGTGCTCCACCTACTTATTTAAACCCCTTATCAATACCAAGTAGATTTTCTTTAGAAATGGAATAACTGTCAGCTAGGTCATTGTTTAGGACCCCCAACTATAATAAATTGAGAAATAATGGTTAAGGCCCAATATGTTAAAAGAATATTTTCTTATAGATAATTATTATTTTTCAATTTTCCTTGTAAATCATTAAAATTTAGTATTTTTAGGAATCAATAACACAGCAAGTGAATGCTGAGAATTCGCGCCGCGATTCATACGCTATTCGAGCAAGCATGCGCAGTGGTTTGTAGTTGTTTAAAGTAATTTCTTCTCTTTTCTCACTCTTATTCACGGAAGGATGTGAGTGAGAATAGAAAAGAATGACCTCTTCAGTGCGCATCAGAATGCGCATGCGTTGAGTTTACATCAACTCTACATTCGCCCGAGTCCGCAAGCGTCGCGCCGTTGCGACTAGTAGTCAGAGTCAGTCAGTGCAGTCAAGCGTAAGTTTTGTGGGGAGAACAGAACCGAAGAACCGATTGAAGACCCGGTTCCAGAACCGACTCTCGACCATTCAGCGCCGGTTCCAAATAACCGGTTCTGAGACACGAAGACTTGGTTCTTCGCAGGAACCGGAACCGGTTCGACCGTCCCTAGCCCCCACCGCTCGGTTGCGACTTTTTTGCATTCTCGCAACCAGTAGGCGGGCTGAATTCCGTCCCCTCCGCCCAGGCAGCTCCGTGCGGAGGCTAGCGAGCATGATCCAACCCACTCATGGTCTAGCCACGCGCAAGTAAAAAAAATTGCAGCCAATCAGCAAGGCTACCAGCTACGCTGCCGTATTGAATAAATGTACAGCTAGCGGCTGTGATGAACGGTAACCAACATGGCCGCGGAGCTGGCATGCGCGATTTGGACGAAAATGGGACGTTCTTTGGCTAGACCATGAGTGGGTTGGATCATGCTAGCGAGAGCCGGGAGCGGCTCTCGAAGAGCCGTTCATTTTCGAATATTCAAGGGGACAGTCGCGCCTGCTTTGTCCTCTCTCGCTACGTGTATTTAAAAGTCAAAATAAACTTCTATTCTCAAATTCAACATCTGAGTCTTTTTCCTTCGCGTTCGTCACCGGTTGACAATCTCGTTAGTGCTTCACTCCCTTCAGGTGTTTTGTTTATAGGAGTTTGCTGCCCCTATCGTGGGAATACATATTCCTTTCTTCCATTCCAGTGTTCTTCGTTTTTTTAACTCGCTCCAGGATAGAGAGTCCAATGTTGTTAAACGTCCAGAAGGACAGTGTTAGTTCATCGTCGTGTATCAGAGGTACCGCCATAGGAGTGGCCGGTCCTTGACAGTTCTTGTTCGCAGATCGCGAACGTTGTGTGTCATAGGTACCACCACAGGAGTGGCCGGTCCTTTGACTTTGTGTTCGTGAGTCGTCATCGTCGCGCGTCAGAGGTACTTCCACATGAGTGGCCGGTCCTTGACAGTTCTTGTTCGCAGATTGCCAACGCTGTGTGCCATAGGTACCTCCACAGGAGTGGCCAGTCCCCGACTTCGTGAATTTCTCTGCCGGTGCCGTCATTGTAAAGAAGGAAGTGTTCGGTGAGAAGACTGAAGCGGACGGAGCTTCACGTCGTGTGTCCCAATCAGCGCACCCGACGTAACCGGGTGTTGCGGGAAAACGGTGTCCTCATTCCACGTTCCACGAGGAACAAGCAGGTTGGGCCGCCGTCCACCGTCGCGCCGCCGTCAACCAGGCCAGGCGGGCCCCTTTCACCGCCAGAAACGAGTGTTGAGAGGAAGCCGATCGAGTCCGACGAACCGCTGCTGCTGCCAGGCAAGCTTCTGAGGAGGAAACCGAGCTACGACAGCGCGCCGCCTCTGCCGCCGCCGCTGCTCAACGAGCTGAGGGAGAAGCCGTTCTTGTCGCCGCCGTCCCCGAGGCTTACGATCCTGAGGCCCCGGCCTTATTTAGAGACGGCACGTGGCAACTTCTCGCGATCCGACGAGGTCGTCCAGGAACCCGGGACCCACGTCAGCGTCGCCTGAACAATCGAAGGGAGATAGCCTTGACTCTCCTGGTCCCAAGCTTTATCGCCGAACCCAGGTACACCTTTCCTCCTGTGAAAATCACCCGACGGCATCAATCCGGGGTGCCCAGTTCCAGCCTGCCGATTACCGTGGACTGTCAGGATTCACCGCCACGACCACAGGCGGTACAGGAACCGCCGTCGGTCGCTCTGCCGTCACCGACTTCCTTCATCCGCTTCCTGGCCCCGGACGCTTTCGGTTCGCCACGCGCAGCGGACGAAGCTCGAGCTTGCTAACCAGCTCGACCAAAACCAGTCCTAACGCCACCTTCTACGCCGAGAGATCCTCGAGAAACTCCTCCCCCGCCACAAGAAAGCGGAGGGAGCCCCAACGCGACGTTCTATTTTTATCCGCGAACCGCACGCCGGAGACGTTCTCTCCACCTTTGCTAAGCTCGCCACCACGTGCGAATCTCCGGGACGTCGATTCCTCTCGACGCAACTTATGTCGGAAATTGTAATTTTTCTTTATTCTTTTTGTGATATGACAAGTCTCGCGACCTAAAAAAAATGAGCTCATTAGCAAGCGATCTCTCACCAGCACCTCCATCCGGCTTGGTGGGACCGTTTTGGGCCTTCCCCGTCTGACTCTCGGGTAACCTTCCTTCTTCAAAGACCTCTCCTTCATACCTTTTCTCCCCCCAGCCCCCCAACACAATAAAAACACAAAAGGTGCACTCACCGTCTAAATTTTTACTTCTGTCTCCTGGCTTCATGGACGGACTGACTGATTGGCAGAAGCTAAGCAAGGGGGAGATTGAGAGAGTTTATCTCCCGCCGCCAACCAGTCAGAAGACCATCCCCCAGGACATGAGGTCCTTCGACGCATGGCTCGCTGTCCGCAAACGAGAACGTGCTGCTCAGCAACGCAGAGGCCCGCCTGAGCGTTTTGCTCTCTCTCTCACTCATATGGGAAGAATTGGTCCGCGTATACACAAACGCACAATCTCTATTTACCCCCCCCCCCCCTCCCCAACTGTCGCACAACTGACGCTACGCACTGTTGCCTACCGCAATTCACAGACATACGCGACGGGGTAGAGAACAAATTACCGTAAATTACAAAAAATTTCCGGAATTCATCGAAAGATTTTTATTGAATTTTGGTGTTGTATCTGAAGTTACCATGAAGTACCTGAAAGATTACCGTGAATTGCCAAAAATTTTCATGATATTCATGGAAATTTAAAAAAATTAATTTTCGGTAATTCATGCTAAGTTATCATTTTGACCTGTAGAATTACCATAATCAGAAATTTCCATACATTTCCGCAAATTTATAGACAGTTTCAAATTAAATGTTGGGCAATTTATAATCAATTACCATAAATCACATTCGAAATTAACTTAAATTACCAAAAATATCCGGCAAATTTCTATATTAAATTTTGGAGAACTTGGAACAAGTTAACATAAATTTCATGTTTCCTCATTCCAAATCTAATATAGACTAAAATCGTACTATAAAAGTATTGTAGGTGAATACTCATGCAGATATTTTGGAAGCCAGGCACAGCCGCTGGGGCTTAGAATTGGTAGTCTTTTCCTGGGGGGAACCCGATGAATTGTGGATTTTGTGAAAATATGGGGCATTTCGCGTATGGTATAACTGTACTGTGAGAAATAAGAATCGTTGCGAAATAAAAAAAACTAATTTTGAAATTCTGAGAATTTAAAACAAGCCATGTATCATGTTTGCCTCTATTTGAGTGGAATTTCTGAAAAATGATGGATGGTTTTATTTTGTGACTTTTTGGCAGTCAATTTGAAAATTTGAATGACCGACTAATCGATATACTCTTGCAGCGAGGCGAACCTCACAATCAGTTTATGTGATCTCTAAAGTCAGAAAGGTGTATAAAACCTTTTCAATTTATTGTAATTTATTGTAACGAATAATTCAAAATAAATAAAATTGACTCTAATATTCTACTTTTTCAATGATTTTGTCCAAGTTTAACACACGATTTTTTAAACTCAATTTTTAAAATTTCGTTACATCATTTAAAAAATGTATGTCATTATGGAAGGCCTATTATGGAAATTTATCATATTGTTAAAAATTTAAAAGTTTTTAAAACTTATTCACAACTCATTCCACAAATTATTAATTATAATATGCAGGTATGTCGATGCTTCTTTATTGCATTTGCTTCATTAAGCTAGTTTTTGCAACACCCACCTTCAAAGTTGACGTTTTCATGCTTCTAAATGGTGCCTAAAGGACCTCATTCGAGCAGACTGTGTGCGAAAATTTGTTGTGCATGCGCAGTTTGAAGACGGCTTAGTTTAGGCACTGGTAAGAAAGCTGCGCATGCGCACTTTCAAGATGAGGTACCTTAGACACTGGAATAGGTAACTTTAAACACTGATGTTGGTATCTTCATGAAATAAATTTAGATTCAACTTGAACAAATATTTTACTGATTGAAGTTTTGTTCTTAGAGTTTCGTAGCCCGCCACCGCTCCCACTCCGCACGAGGAAGCATGAACGCCAAAATTGTTAAAAATAATTTTTTTCCAACAAGTTTCTTTTTTCATTTTTTTAAAAACTTTTTTTTAAGATCCAGAGGAAAGTAAAGTTAAGAACCCGTATTTGTTAAATTTTTATTATTTAATATTATTCTAAATATTACAGATACGTTTTGCAACCAATAACACAGAATAACCCCGATCCTCAAAATTACGTTGATTCGGTGTTGTTTTGAGTAGCAACAATAGTGAGACACCGAAGAATAAGAACGCAGCTATGTTCATGTTATTGTTCCTGCGACCAAGCAGGAGTTAAAGTAAACTGATTCAAATAAATATCTTATGCAGGAAATCGATCTTTTGTTCTTCTTATTTTTATATTTTTCAAGCTGTGTGTCAAAAAGAATACTAAACTAGATCGTCACGCCGCACCGCCGCCGCCGAGAAATGAAGAAGGCGGTGTGCCGTCACGCCACAACCGCCGATCAAACTTGCTCAAATCGCCACCTGTCAAAAGTCTGCCGGCTCAACCGTCTAAAGGTTACTCATTTTTTTAACTTTTCATTCAGCATTTCTGATATTCAGATAAGTTTATTCTATATCATCTAAAAATGACACCAGCTCCTAGTAGAACAGCGGTAAGTCAGCACACAAATTGACGTGGTGAGACAGACTAGCGAACTATCATCCCCTCTCCGACCAAATTTCACGAAGTGGGAGAGTCGCGACGAACTGTGGCGCGCGCCCCGGGCCTTCGGGCATAAAGGTACGTGTTTCAGTCACACTCGACACTCGGCCTCGAGCAACGTCACGACCTGGAACGGTCGCTCTCTACTGCCATACAACCAGCAGCCTGTCAAAGCTCTTCGCTCTTTCTTTCTCTCTCTCTGCCTAGGGTGATTACGAGAATAAAACTCAACTGTTCTTTTCAGAACAATATTCTCTGATTTATATTGCATTTACCTTGTTCAATCGCACTACGAAAAACGTACTTCGGTACTTGATCGAATCTGTAATCTGAAAGTTATCTTGTGATACCCCTCGGGAATCATTCTTGCTAGCTTCATTTTGTAGCTTCTCAAAGACTTCACGTTCACCCACCTTGAACGCATTACGGTCATGGTACTTCGACCAAGCTGTGAATTGAGATTAAATCGGAATGGCCTTCGGGTTCCATCCTTTTTGGCTTCATTTTCACAGCTTCTGAGAAGGCTCGTATGGGTCTTAATCCCCAGCAAAGAAGGGCCCAGGCGATCCGACTTCGCTTCGAAGCAGAAACACAAGCCCTACGGGAACGCGGATACTCTAGGGTTCCAGTCATCGAGGAACGACCTGCACCTTCCATAGAGCCGACAACCTCATGCGACGAACCGTCTACACCGATGAAGCAGGTTCGTTGCCCAATTTTGGATAAGGTGTCACCCGTCACACGACGACCCCCACCACCGCCATCATACGAGCATCCAGATTACCTGCTGTATGCCCGTAGGTCACTCACTCATTATAAACTGGTCTAAAACGCCGATTACACTTTCCACCGGAAGAACTTGCATATCCGGGAGATTTGGAAGGGCATCCAGACATTCTACGTAGCCGAGAGGACAGAAACTTCGTGATCGCGAAGTACTTCGTAGAAGAAGGAATACGAATCTTCAGAATTTAAATCGAAATAATGCTTCGTAAATATAGTATATAGAACCCCGTAAGTCCGACGATGTAAACCAAATAATTTATGCAACGCTCTTGTATTATTACTCATAAAACTTATTTGGATTTAAAAAATGTAGGCTTAATACTTTCAATCATTTTACGAGGAATATTTTACATATATTTTTTGTGTATAGGAAGAATCCATGTAAGGTCAGACACGTTCTACAAGTACAGTCGCAGAATATATGAGAAAGAAAAAATTTTTTTCAATGAAAGAATTTACTCAGTTTTTCGTGAATAACAGTAGATACGATAAAAATGTTCGCATTAAAATTTTCACTTATAAAAAAGTTATACTAAGATAAATTTTACTTTTTTTAATGGAAAAATTCACTGCAACTATCAAAGCATAATAAAATATTAGTGGTGAATGGATTACTATGGAATAGAGGCACTAATTGCTGAGCGAATGGACAACTTGAACATTTATTATCATATTTCTTAAAATTGAAAGATTGGTAGTTACTGCACATATTCTATGCATCAATAATTTTTCTGAATTTTGTTCAAATTTTGTAAAAATTGTATTACCGCAATCGAATTTACAAATAAGTTAAGTTTTAAATGAGAAGTAAGAGTCAATTATGATGAATAGAATTATAATTATATTTTCAATTTTTTTGCAGGTGATACCGATGGCAAATTTACCTACAAATAAATTATGAGAAATCCATTACTCGTTCAACAGAGAAAAAATATGAAAATGATCTTCTTAGGGATCGTCCATAAATTACGTAAGACGTTTTTCTTTTGTTTGTATCGTTGTGTCCTTCTCAACTTCACAGCAATTTTATTTCCTTCTTTATTCAAACAAAAGAAAAACGTCTTACGTAATTTATGGACGATCCCTTATTGGAGGCAAAATGTAAGTATTTAGTTTATTTTTTTCATGCGAAAAAAATTAATAGGCGGGAGCCTAGCTGCCCGCGAGAATGCTAGTATACCTTGATGAGACTTGTTTAAAATACAATTTCTATTCTCTTCCATGCATCTCCAACCTGAAATAAGACAAACAATTTTAGATCGTACCCAGTCTATAAATTATTAGTCTACAAAATTGAAAATTTTCCATATCATATCACTTAGATTCTATTTGATGAGACTGGCTATTCATCAATTATGTTCAATAAATAGATTTCAAACTCATTCTAAAAAGCTGGACTATCCATAATTGGTATTTTAATTATAGGGAAAGAGCTTTTTTTTTAATAAGTTTACTTAGTAGTAGTTGCAGAATCGTTGCATGCATTATTAACTAAGTTGTTATTATTAGAAATTTCAATGAGTGGAAGAGTTGCACTTGAATGGGAATTTTCTAAATAAGCTGTGAAGATAAAAAAATGTATGCTTCAATTCAAATATTATGATTTTGTTTAATGGTATAAAAATAAAAATCTCTTACCTTTAGAAACTGCTCTGTTTCTTTGAAGACCATCGGCATGACCAACTACATCAGTATCGAATGTACTTTTTTCTCTCATAGCTAAACAATTAGAATGCCTGAACGTAGGCTCATATACCATGCATAAACATAGAGCCCGTGGACAATCGCTATCACTTTCAAAATCACCCTGTTGACATTTCCACAAGCAATAACGTACATTACATTGATTCGTTACATGAAGTATAAATATATAAATGTAAAAATGTGGATAGGAAATTTTTTTGCTAACAGAATGTATAGCCATTATACATTATTCTGAAGAATCCATACGGTCTTTGACATCTTGCGAAAACTGCATTTTAGATTCATGGCAGTTGAACTCCATGACAATATTCACATTTTCTGATTTCATGCTTGTATTTGCACTACTTGATTCAATTTCAAACGGGCTTGCTTGCTCACTCGTTTTCAAGTTCCTCTGAAATTACTATAATAACTTCCCTGTCTATCGTACCAGTACTGATGCTGTCACCCTGTTCTTCAGAAACAGTATTCGCTACACTCTGAGCTCACATCCTGGGTACACTTTTTTGACATCTGAGTCAAAACTTGTACAACTCTTTGAGTTCGACTGATCCAGTCCACTCGATTGAATCATCATGATTTTTAAACTGGGTAAAAATATCTGCATCTAAATACCATTCGAAGAAAGAGTTGGTTTGGTCTGATGTACTAGATAGTTCAACATTCGATTCACAGGATGGCTGATCTTTTTGTACTTCCACTTGTATATCAATTTTCGATAGCTTGCTGTAGTTGATGGCATCTTCAGAAAATGGACTAAGCTTGCATCGCTTAAATCCATTTTCAGAAATTTTCTCTAAATCTAGAGAATTTAGATCACTCTTGAGTACTCCTGCAAAATGAACTTTTGTCAAAAGTTCACCATCATTTTCTATCCTCCACTCACGAACTACATCTCTGTATTTAGTCTTCAGGGGATGAAAAAGGGCTACATCCATCGTTGCATAATGTGAGTGGCATTCGGGTACAATGCTACCAATTCAATTTTATGTGCAACGCAGAAATCACTGAATGGCTTAGCAATGTGAGAACTTACCATCCAACCAGTCTCACGTTTTCCTATTACAAACTCATCTGGAAAGTTTTCAGCAACGAGTGGTAGAATTCCTTCATTGTTATAAATTACCATAGTTGGAAGCAACTGACCAGCTGCGTTACCAACTATGAGAGCTGTATAACATTCTTTATCGTTGCCACTCACATTATACACATCTGTGTCTCCTTTGCGCACCAAAACTTTCTTACCTTTGGGACATAGTGCGAAAGCTGACTCGTCTACATTGAAAATCCTCTTTGGACTGATGTTGAGCAAACCCAAAGGTTCAAAATCTTTTCTGACTGCACCAAACCACCATCGTAAACCCTTTTCTGCGACTATGGCCCTTGATTTGGTTATGTTTTGACACATACGCTCAGCCATTAGTGGATGTCTACGTAAAAATCCCTTGTACCAATGTTCAGAAGGTCTTCCATCAGTAAGTACCTTTCACCCTTGAATGTAGTGTAGCAACAGGAACATTAAAAGATTTACTGGCACTTCTTATTGACTGGCCAGCTTGAACAGCTTCTACAGCTTTTTTTACATGAACCATCGTATAAGGAGTCTTTTTTGTGCACTGCTTCGTTTTTCCTGAAAAAAAAATCAATATAATACAATCAATAAAATGAGAGGAAATGATAACATCTTTTGAAAAATGTACCTTACAGCTGATTTCAAATCCGAAATTCAAGTTTTAGAAACCGAAATGGCTGCTCTATAGTCATTTTTGAGTCATTTTTGAAAAGAAAAAAGGCCCATAATCGTATTTCTGACCTAATTATTTTTTTTCTGCCGCGAAAAATCAAATACTTTTGCTCCGACTTCTTTTTCATTTCGAGTTTTCCTATCGGCCCCTTATTTCCGAAAAAATTTCAAAAATTCTTCATTATTATATCGTCATACAATATCTGTCATATTGCATTCTGTAATTTTCACACTGAATTTTAGATTAATCAGCAAGTGTCTACAACAAACCTGTAGTACCAATTTTCAAAAATATAACCAAAAATGTTGGCATTTGCGTAAATTCGTTGGCAACGTTTGGATCGAGTCTACATCCGGAATATCTCACATTTTCAAGAATAGTAAATAAACTTTCAACCTCAGGAAAAAACGCGACTTCACCGCCAGAATTTAGTAATACTATTTGCCAATATGACGTGTAGGCTAGTACATATACAAGTACTGCCAGTTCAAGATCAGTGGAAGTTCCTGTTCTTCGAAAGATGAGATTTTTCACTTTTATCCTGTTTTTCCTCGTCTCCATATTACTTAAGGATTCTGTTCGTAAGTGAAATATAATATGATACTAAATCAATATTACATTTAAATATCTTACACACAGATATCGACTCTATCCAAAAAATCGGATGTAACATTGGAACAGTTGAAACATATGTTCATTATCATTGTGCGTATTTCGCAAGAAATTTTGTTCATGCAAGGTCCGGAGTGAGCAAACACAATGTATATGAAAATTCCGTAGCTGTGACTGAAAATCATGAAATTTGTAAATGATTTTTCCTCTCAAAATTTTTTAAAACTTATCATTATTTCAAATAAAGTAAATTTTTTTACCATTGTGCGCTAATTTATACATAAATAAATTAATAACATATTAAGGATCATAAAAGATATCTTTGTAGTTGAATCTCGAACAGGGAAACTTTAATTTAGGTTACTGATGTCTGCATCTTTCTTGTTTACGAAGATGAATTGCTTCTCATCGTATGAAAAGCAAGAAAATGTAATAGCTCTAGTTTATATTGCAGCATTCTTGAAACTTTAGAATCAATTTTTCCAGACAAATTATTTTTTTATATGTACGGGAAATAAAAACACATAATAATGTGGTGAAATTCGAGTTCTGACCCTCTTCTGAACCTTAGCTCGATTTTTCTCAAAGCTAATTTGTGATATAATGATCATTAAAGAATAAAATTACTACTTTGCTGAAAATTGAATTATTTTGACCAATATTCAACAATTCTGATAAAAAGTGATCTTTCTTGGACGAAACCTCAAGTGCTCTGTTAAAACTTCGTACTTTTGGATTGATCATCCCTCTTTTTCGGATTGGAAATTCATTTTTCTTGGTATAAAAGTCTTATAACTTAAAGAATTTGATTACGATGTTTTTCAAGTTTTATTTAATTATTTCTTGAATCATGATTATCAGACTCTGTAAATGTCAAATAATTAGGTCATTTCTTCATGAGATTTTCATTTTTTCCTCACTGAAGATTTACTCTAGTTTTTGTATTGCCTTGTTATTGAGTGAATATAAGTGATATTAAAATAACATGAAGCAATCAGATCTTTGCCAAACGTGTTCTATTTGATTAGCTGCTCTTGTTTGGAAACAACTTCCCCTAGAATCTTTCTCACGTATCGTAATTTACATTTCCAGATGTGATAAAAGAATAAATGGAAAATAAAAATATCTATAAGCTTCAGTTTTTCACACCTGGAATTTTGTTGATTTTTCAAGAATTGAAAAAATTTTCAGAAATTTTTTATTTACTTCTGAATATGTTTTCTATTATAAATTTTCGAAAATTTCGAAAAAAAGCTTTTTGAGAATCATGACTGGTTTCAGGATATTGAACAATTTTTCTAAAATTCCTATAAAAAATGCAACTTATTTTTTATTTTGGGCAAATAATTTTTTAATAACATTTAAAAATATTTGAAAAGAATCCTGAAATAAAAAAAAGCAATAAAAAATAACCGAAAATTTGAAAGTATTCAAAGAAATTTCAAACGAATTGCAGAGTTTTAAAGATTTTTATGATTATTATCATAATTTGGCAATATTAAAGAAATATAACTCGGTGCGGGAGCTAATGTAGCATATGTACAAATTTCACAATAATGCATTCTCATTGTTTCAATAAAGATAACAATTTTACACAGTCGCATTCTCCTGTCAAATATCTCATTAATCATGTTTCCCATTGATGTAACCTTCCGCTTAATTCAAATAAGGAAAAACCATATTAGCAAGGTTCTTCCTTCTTTAAATCTTCCCTATATGGTTCTAAAACCGAAAAAGTAAAAGATAATAATCTCCATCGCTCATCGTTTTATACTTTTTTTTTAATTAATATATGGGTAATTGTCAAATAATTGTGAAATTTGGACTGTGCCTTTTTTAATGCAACTTCAAAAGACCATCTGATGTATATTTTTCATTATTTGACACCCAAAATAGTGAGAAAGTACAAGAAAGAAAAAAAAACTCATATTCGTAGTGTATAGAAAAGTTTCAATAACGCAGTTAAGTTTTTCCTAAGGAAAATAATTTTGAAATTAAAAAAAAAAGGTTTTTTATTTTTCTCATAAACATTTTTTTTCATAAAATTTCTTTCACCTAATTTTTCTCAATGAAATTCTTCGTCAACATTTTTACCAAAAGTTGTTGATTTTCATTCTGTGACATTTTTACTGGTTTTTTTAAGAACGTTAGCTTCAATTGACCCGATTTTTCAAATTCTTTAGAAAAAAAGTTATGCGGCAAAAGTTGTTGAATTTTTACAGTTTTTTCTGAAACTGGGTACAGATGAGATTTTTAGTGTCTCTGATTTCAAGTTTGATGTCTCAATTTACTAATTTGAAGCAATGGTTCCAATATGACGGATATTTGCTTTAAAAATGCTAAAACTGGGTACAACGACGCACTCTTCTGATTTTTTTCTCAATACTTTCTTCACATTAATTGAAAAAAGTGGTTTGAATAATGTAATTCAAAAAAAGTAAATAAAGGGTATTTTTTGAAGAAATAGAAAAACTATAGAAAAAAGTAGACGTGAAGTTTTTTTTCTCATATCTTATCAAGCGTTCAAGGTCTGCTTCTTGAAGATAATGAAATATGCCATTGATGATTTGAAATAGCAGATAAAACTGTTTCTCAATATTTTATTCTGTCAATATACCTGCGATTACCCTAAGAAAATCGTAAAAATGGCTCCTTTTGACATGAAAGGAACAGTCGGGAAATGGACAATAGGCTCAAGTCCTTTATGGAAATTTTGTTCATAAATCATACGTGACAAAAATATAATTACAAATAATTTTTAACAATTTTTTCTCCCTTTTTTAATTGAGGGGTTCATATTCAGACGCATAAGAGAACAATTTTATACTTTGAACCCTCTTCAGTCAATATATTCATTTTTCATAAAACCCAACCTGCGAATAACGTTCAAAGTTTTATGCTTGCACATTTTTCAATAAGTAATAAGAATTCAAAATACTATAATACTAAAAAAATACATAATTGAGGGTGTTTAGATTCTCGACATATATTTATATTTACTTCATCGAAATTTTGACCCTTGATGGTTTTGTTAATATTAACTAACTTGGGGATTACGTTTAGGCTATCTTTATTTTGGAACAATAGCAAATTTGTAAGGTTCGCTGAAAAAATTAATTAATACAACTCCTTTCATTATATCTTACAGATGGAAGTGATGATTGGCCAGATGGACATCCAATACCAAACTGGCCACCGCGCCAGCGTCATTTTGACGAACACGCTTCATCTTCAAACCATCATGCGTCAAATTCAAGACATCCATGTGAGTATATCGTAATGTTTTTTAACAAAAAAAATTGCTGGACTTTAGAATAAAATCCAAATTTTATTTCTTAAGTGCTAATAAATTATTGTTCTCAATAAGAGGATTTGATCCCTGGAGACCTTTGAAATAAGTTTCGAATTTTAACTCACAAAAGTACATATTCTTATAGGAAATTATATTACGCATCCTTTTTCTCTGCCGGACGCTTACTTAATAGCTCAGGCTATAATTTTTAGTACTTATAAAAATTTATGATGATTGAGGAAATTCATAAAAAATTATGATATTTGTGGAAATTCATGAAAACTTGTGAAATCGGTGAAAAGATATAAAAATAGAAATTTTACAAAATTAAAATTTTTGTGTGGTTTTGGGGTCGCAGATTAAAAATTTTTACTGATCGTAAAAATTCTTCAATAAAAATGCCTAAATTATATTTTACAGATGAATTTGATGAGGAGCCACATCAAGCTTTAATAGTTCACGGTAATCATGCGATGCTTGGGACCTATTTGCATCCACGTAAGTATATTATAATTCTTTTAAATTAGGAAAAAAGATCAGGGTTCAGAAGAAATCCAATTTTCATTTCTTAAACGCCAATAAATTGTTCTCTCTGAACGGCGTAGTCCCTGGAGAACTTCAAAGAAAGTTTAAGATTTCAACTTAAAAAGTACATATTCTTATTGGAAATGTAATTAACACTTTTAAGATGCTTTCAACAAAAAATTTTGTTCATTCAACAAAAATATTATCTGAAATCAACTGAATGCGCCCAACAAAACGATTTTCTTGTATGAAGAACATTTTTTTTCTGGGTGCAGGAATACATCGAGGGCAGCAACATAGTGGAGAGGCTCCAGGTTAGTATATTACAATTTTTGTTTAACTAACAAATAGTTGCTCAGCCTTAGAAAAAAAACTGAATTAAAACTTAGAAAGTACATATCGTTATAGGAAGTTTAATTGTGCGTCTGTTTTCGTCAACCGAAAATGTTGTCGCTTTCCCATTTTTCAAAGTAAACCCGGAAAAACCCTTTAAAAAACTTTCTGCCAATTATAGAAATTTATAAAGTTCTATAAAATTTGTGAAAATTAATGATAAATCTATGGAAATTTGTGGCAATTTAAGGGCATTTGTGGAAGTTCATGGAAATGTGTAGTAATTCACCGGTAACTTTACATAACAATTCTTCTGGATGCATACGCAATAGCTTAGGCTATAACTGCTGGAATTTGAAAAAACACCGTCAACTGCAAAATGAACAAAACCGAGAAAATCGAGAAAAAAAACTGCTCGAATCTTTATTCGCGTGTATTGCGGATTCTAATTTATTTTTTAAACTTTTCTGGTTGTTCTTAAATAACATACATATTAAATAAATATTGGGAATGCAGTCAATAGTGTTAATTGGGATGTTGAAATTCGGGAAAACGTTGTAGCCGCACTTACGCCTCTCTGTGAATTACGGACATCAGAAACCGGCCTACTGTATTTTGAGAGAAAGCCGTTTATATTGGCAGAATTTGTAATAACTGATTTATTACAAATGATTATTCAGTAATTGAAACCAGAAATGACGAATTATTCTTTTTTTTTCTAAATTGGAATTTAAAATTATGTAATTTAAAATAATTTTTTTGAAATATTTCAATTCAGAACGCAGACAGTTGAAAGTTCTTCAACTTTAACGATTCGCAATTTAAAACTCTTCAATTTTGAAGATTTACAATTGAAAATTGTTTCACTTTGAAAAAGCTACGAATAAAAATGTTCCAATTTTGATGAGTTGGAAGATCAAAGGTCAGAGTTTTCAATTTTAAATCTCCTGAGTTGATAAATTCTTAATTATTATTCATGAAAATTGCACAACTTTTCTTTGTTAAACATAAAAATCTTATAATTTTTAATTTTTAATTTTTCAAATATGGGAATCTTTAATTTTAG
The DNA here is from genome assembly GCA_932178445.1 of Andricus quercusramuli. Taxonomy (NCBI): domain Eukaryota; kingdom Metazoa; phylum Arthropoda; class Insecta; order Hymenoptera; family Cynipidae; genus Andricus; species Andricus quercusramuli. The sequence goes on along the minus strand of CAKNXH010000485.1, from coordinate 63,121 downwards.
AGATGTAGAATTAGAATTTTTACCATTTTTGAAGAGACCCATTCGAAAATTCTTGAATTCCATGAATAGAGATTTGTGAATTATTCCATTATTAGGACTTATTTTTCAAAGGAATATAATGTCAAAAGTTTTTTTTGTTCCCGTTTCAAGATTTATAATTGCAAATTCTTCAGTGTTCACGAGTTACAATTTAAAATTTACTAATGTTATCATGGCAGAATAATTTCTGAAATTTTTGAAAATATCAAATTAATGCAAGTTCTTTTAATCAGAGATCTTTATAGTAATTTGACTTTTGATAATAAGAATCCCTATGTTATATCGTGCAGCTGGAGGTACTTGGTTGCCAAATTTTCCTCATGTATTAGCACAGCAGAGAGAAACCGGTGGCCATGCTTCAACTTCTAGGAGACGAGCTTCAACTTCCAGAACTCGACGTTAGTATGGTATATCTTTCTATATCAAATCCATAAAGCCCACTAAAAAAATTCTGTAAATTACCAAAGTAAGGAAAAATGGTCGTGGGGTTTCTTACATCCCAGCGTGTCAAACAAGGATTAATTAACCAGTAACTTTTGATAACTTCAAGGATGTTTTGCTGGCCGTATAAATTGTGCTTGGAATTTGTATTTTTCTATGACTTCTCTTGAAGTTGGTTGGCCCTCTAGCGATGAAAAATTCAGCAGGGCTGCTTTTAAAAATACATCGCATGTCCTACATTTCTAATAAGCGCTTTTTTGTAATATGGCTTGGGGAAGGGGAGAGCGGCATGAGGTCCTATCCCTGGCGCTCAAACTATAAAGCTTATTTAACAATTTTCCTTATATTTCACATATTAAAAACAATTTTATCTCTATTTTGAACAAAATGAAGTTATTGTGAGGTGAACAAACAAATTACGTAAAATTTGTTGCTTGTATTCAACACCCGATTCAGTAACATAATAATTAGAATTTAACACAACTACTACTTAAAATTTATTTGATAAAAATTTGGGTGGTATTATTTTCATTAGAAATGCGTGTTTATAAGTGCTAAACACTCGGATGCTTCAGATGAAAATACATTTTTTATCACACCGCTATAATTAGTACGATTTTACGTTCCCGTGAACGATATCTAAAATATTACTTCTTAGTCTAGGCCGCGAAATGTTTACTTAGAGTACAGCTTACTATGAAGTAACTGATACTGTGATCTGATTGGCTGACGGACATTTATATCTGTACTTTATGGTAAGATGAGTACAGTGACCTTAGCTTTGACATGTAGACGCCACTAAGGGGATATATGCCTAGTGTGAGTAATTGCAGAACTTGTCCTTCGTCTTGGGACTTGAATAAAATTGAATGAACTTGAAGGGGAATTGATAAAATTGAATGAAATTGAATTGAACGGAAATGAATGAAATGGAATTGAATGCAAATGAATCAAATGTAGATAAATGGCATTGAATGGGATGAAATTGAATTCAAATCAATTGAATATAATTGATTTTCATACATTTGAATAGAAAGAGAGATTCCTTCACTGATCTCTCTTCCTGAATGCGGCATTCAGGCACGCCCAGGTATATTAGTCTCTCCAATCTCCAGATGTCAGATAACACTTATATCGACAAGTTCAGGGTCCTTGGAAACGCCAACAATCTCTCCTTTGTCCAAATACACTTATTTGCACACTTGTCCAAACCAAAGTCCATCCCAATCTCTCCTGTGTAGTTCTTGGCGAAATTTATAGCAGTTTGAAATTTTCTTTTACCAGAGTCATAGATTTTCAGGTCATCCATATAAAATACATGAGTGACCTTATGCTCGCGCTGATTATTGTCGCCACATAGGTATCCAGGAGAATTTCGTAGTGCGAGAGATAGAGGCAGAAGTGTGATGCAAAAAAGCAAAGGGCTCATGGTTGAAAGACGCCCCTCTGGATGGTGACGTTGTTCGTTGTCAGACGATAATTCCCAGACGAGATGGAAAATCTAGTTCTCCAAAGAGGCATCAACCTCTCCATGCATTTCACTATGTGTGAATGTACCTTCAAGCTTTCCAGCAGAGAGATGATGAGTCTATGAGAGGTTGAATCCAAAGCTTTCCGGTTGTCAATCCAGGCCATTGACAGGACGCGCTGATGGGCTGCAGCATCTTTAAAGACACACCTGTCAATCAGCAGGTTCTCTCGACAGCCTGCTACAACTTTTTTCGAGCCACGTTGTTCGTACATCTCTCGCTCCACAGGCTCAATTCGTCAGCCAATCCTGTTGTTTAAGACAGCTGTAAAGATCTTATACAGTATGTTCAAACAAGTAATTGCCCTGTAATTCTCTGGGTTGGACAAGTTGCCTTTTTTCGTCAGAAGTGTAGTGCGTCCTAACACTAGACACTGCGGAATGGGCGTGCCCGACTTTAAATATGAGGTGAATATGCGGGCCAAAATATTGCTGTATGAAAGTAAACTTCTTCCACCAGAAGTTCTTTATACAATTTGGCCCAGGAGCGGAAAAGTTCTTAGTGCCTCTCTGTACTTTTTTCGCCTCTTCGGCAGTGATTGATGGACATTGCTGCTCAGATTTTATGGGGTTGTCGCAAAACTCCTTGAAGCGGTTGATGCTGTTAGTATCTTCTGTTCAACTCTAGTGTTTTTGGGATCTTGTGTACCTCTCGCCAAAAAGTCTCTACCTCCTTGGGCTTGGGTGGATTTTTTGCAGAAAGAGGGAGATCGCCGAATTCTAAAAATACATATTTGAGGGTCTCTATATTATCAAAATATATTTATTTCATCGAAATTTGATACCTGGATTAATATTAACTGACTTCGGGATATTTTTGAACTATCTTTAGTTTGGACAAACAGCAAATCTTTGGGGTTCGTTAAAAATTATTCTTGAATATCAATCCCTATATCATATTTCACAGACGCAGAGGCACGACGATTGCGCCGTTTGGAGAGGATGTCACGGCAGATGCAAACACTAAACCTGAGTCCTCAAAATAATGGTATATATTAATTTTTTGAACTGAAAAAAGTTGTGGTGATCCAGAAAAAAAGTGAAATTTCATTTCATAACCGCCAATAAATTCTTCTTGCTGAATGTCGTTGGACCTAGAAGACCTTTGAAACAAGTTTCTAATTTCAACTGAAAAAGTACATCTTTTTGCAGGAAATTTAATTTATCATTTTTTTTTTATGAAATACTGTAGCTTTTCCGTTTTTAAACATAACTTGACCTCGCCGTTTTTACAACAAGAAAAAAACGAATTTATGTCAATTTCAGAAATTCATCAGAATTTACTAAATTTGTGGAAATGTATTGGAATTTTTGAAGTCTATGATAATTTATAGCAAAACGGTTGATCGCCTTCAACAGGATTTTCTGTCTTTCATTCGCCTTTTTTTATTTCATTGGGAAATTGAGAACAATTATAAAAAATATGAAATTTCATAATGACCTCTAACTTGCAATAAATCCAATTATTCCAGGTCATACTATTGATCAATTTAATGATTCATAGCTCTCCATTATATATGTTAGAAAAAAATTATATAATCCAGGCATTATATATAATCTCCAGGCATTGTATATGTGATCGTCAGCGAAGAATGGGACCTAATGCGGAAAGAATAGATTTTTAAATTTTTACATCAATCAATAGTTTTTAATTTGATCTTTCATAATAAAAAATACTGTTTCTATATCTCAAAAATTTAGATTGTAATTAAACTGCAAAGTGAAAGCCCTCTTATGGAGTTCCTGTGTTGGACCGCCTCTGCAAACGCTCCTCCTCTAAAATGAAGCTACCGAGCGTTAGGTCCCTTTCTTCGCGGACGGTCACATATAATGACCATCACGAGATAGGCAACATGGCATACTGAAATGACATTTTGATTGACACTGAACTTTGTTTTTTGAGCATAAACACTTATTGGTTTGATGCATTGTTTTGCAGAAATATGAAAAAAGCTTGTATGAAAAAGATTCCTGATAGCAGATTTTTTAAAAGTTATTTCAACCATTTTTTACTTGACAAAAAAGGCGATTTTTTTTAATTTTTCAAAGTGAAATTTAAAAAAGGTCTTCAATCAGTGCAAGAATAGGGTGATCCTTCATACCTGTATAAATTCGACTTAAGAATTTATCGATCAGATGTAATTCAAGTGGTAAATATTATTATTTCAAAGACAGTTTAGTTAACTATCCAATTTAATCCAAGTTGGTTCAAATTGGTATGTAATTAAACTCGAAGGTGTCATACAAATTTGCCGACAGCCTCAGGAATTTTCAAGAACTTCTCCCCGCCCACTTCAAAGAGACGTACAGGTATAAATTTAGACCACCTTATTCTTGAACTGATTCAAGACCTTTTCCATGAACCTGGACATCTTAAAAAATGGCTCTTCTGAAAATCAGAAGGCATTTCAGGCATTCAGCCAACTGCCGGCGTTCACAAGAATTTGGGATTTAATCTATGTATACCTGGCGTTGAAGTACCTGGTTTATTTAGGAACTCAGAAAAATTATCAGCTATTATTCAGAAAGTCTGACACGTTTTAGGCAATTGTAGGAACCCAATCACAGACTATTAAACCACAATTAATGGCTATTTAACATTTCAGTTTCATTTTCAGGTTCATCTGAATAATGAAATACATTTTTACAGAATAATAAGAATAATGATTTTACGTCATATACTCAAAAAGTCTTTTAATTTAAGTTGTGACATTTTGGGATGTAACAGCCGTCATGTCCCGAGCGGACTGTGTCATTTTACAGTGTATTGTTAATTGTTAGTTCGCAGAAACGATCTTGAACGCGATTGTTGACTGATGATCTTCGATGACGTTTATTTGAACCCTTCACTTGTACCTTCTTGTTACAAAGAGTACATAGAAGATTAATTCAGAATATTCCGTAGGTTTATTAACGATGACAGAGCTTGCGAGGACGCAAAGTATACCAACGCCTATTTTGCACTTCGAGCTTTGCCTTGCACCGAAGGTGACCATGCAACGTATCTATGAATTACTTACACTCTCGACTGCCGATGAAATAACTATTTTGAAACTACACTGAAGTTAAATTGTTAATAAAACACTGAATTTAAAGGGGAATGACTGTCCCACTGCTGCCCCCAAATCAGCTGTCACATCCCGAGCAAAAGGCGAGGGTAGTATTCAAAAGATTGATAAAGAGAGAGACCAGTTTGCTGAATATGTCAGCCTGGTAAGACCTGACCAATCGGAATCGGTCATCAACTTCCTTGTGTACAGAGCTGTATCCATAACAGATACTGAAAACTTACAAAAGGAACTGCAAAATTTTAAACGAATCCTAAGACAAAACGATTACACAAAAAAATAGCTTAATTAAGCCGTAAGAAGATACACTCAAAAAAACAAGTCCACACAACCTACTAAAGAAAGAGAGAGAGAAAATACCACCAACCTACCCTACAGTCAAGGTATCATAGAACAAATAGGAAGAATTCTCAACTAACACAACTGATGCGGGAGTATATAAAATCCCTTGTTCTTGCAGCAAAGTCTATATTGGAGAAACCGGGAGAGCGGTGAGCCAACGCGTAAAGGAACATGAGAATAAAGTCAGGCTAACACATTTCACGCAATCAGCAGTAGCTGAGCATCATATCGAAACAGGACATTACATTTTATTTGAAAAAACAACTGTCATCGCAAAAACGTACAACATTTTTCCAAGAAAACATAGAGAAGCAATCGAAATGTTAAAACACCCTAATAACATCAATAGGGACAATGGATATAATATCAATCTGATTTGACTTTTCATCCTTCCGGGTTTTTTGACAATGACTTGATTGGCCAATCAAGTTCGACCAGCCCCCACCATGGGGTGCTCTGGCCAATCACATGCATCGTAGAGAATACATATATAAGAACAACATAACCTGAAACTTCATTTTCAGGTCAGCCCTGAAGAAGTGAACTGCAATGTTCACGAAACGTCGGCAACATTCATAGTTTCGCACACGATTGAAACCCGAAAAATCATTAAATTTTGAATTTGAATTTATTATAATGAATCAACGTAAAAGTATTAAAACTATGTCAAAATTAACCATTTATCCTATCTCAAATTGTAAATTGTGCAAGGAAAATCGTAAATACGGTTATTTCACGTTGTAATATTCACTAAATCCTACAAAAAATGTGTTCAGGGTTCAAATAATGCATTTTAAATTGTGAATCCACCCATTAGCTTTTTTCTCCGACCGAATTGCAACATAAAAAGATAATGTTTATCTCCAAAACCTGTGTGAACGTGAACTTAAATTCAAAGACTTTACAACTATTTGAAATAAAATCATTATTCTTATTATTTTGTAAAAATATATTTCATTAATTAGATGAACATGAAAATGAAAAAAAAAAATTTAAATAGCCATTTGATGTTTTTTAATACTTTATCGTTGGTTTCCTGTGAAAGCCTAAACCGTGTCAGGCTTTCAGAAAAATAGTTAAGTATTCCTCTGAATGTCTAATAAACCAGGAACTTGAACGCCAGGTATAGATTTCGTCCGAAATTCTTCTGAACACAGGCAGTCGGCGGAGCGCCTGAATCCTCTAAAAGCTACGACATATATAATGCCTGGGGATTATATGATCTGCCGGATTATATACTTGCCTGTAACTGTAACTCATAAATCTCTTTTTGTCTGAATAAACTAGTTGCTGCGGAACGTACAGTTCCCCCTCTACCATTCGAACATTTCTTCAACATCGTAGAAGGCAGCTTGGTTTCTCTAAAGATTAAAGGCAGAACTTATGTTGAATATGGAGAACTTCAGAGGAGTACAGGTGAAGACTGGAACAGGCAGATTTACGGTCCAGATCAAATATACCCTGTCGAGCTGCAACGCGTGTTTGTACGAGTTATAGAATCTGATCCGTTAACAGGATTACCAGGATTAGCTAAGCATTACATTGCACAACTCCCAGCTCGAATTATGTCAAAAACAAATAAAATCAATCAAAGGTCCAAGATTTTCATATATCGCAACCGTAATTTGTATTATGCAAATCTATTTACTGAAATGCCAGATATGGAAGATCCTAGTAGAAGTTTAGTCCATGTTATCGGGGAACATATGCCCGGTGACTATCGAGCCTTCCATGGGGTGCTACAAGTTGGAGAACCCTCAGACTTTCGTAGGTGGGTTCTAATACAGCGACCACCCTGGCGGTACCACCTGGCGGACTTCCAGGCTATCGCCCCATATCTCTCAGGGTTCCAATAAAAACATGGTCTCACCCAAATGTGTCTAATTACGATTTATACTTGGACAAAACTATTATCAAATAAAAATCTTGGTCTCTGTGAATGACTCTCACCAAATTTTATTTCAATTTCCTCTCTCTCTCTCTCTCTCTCTCTCTCTCTCTCTCTCTCTATATATATATATATATATATATATATATATATATATATAATGTGTTTATATTTATTCATTTTATTTATTTATAGATAAACGTTTATTTTTCAGCCTGCTGGCCTTAAAAAATTGACTTGCTTACACATCCATTTTTACAGAATTTTCTTAAAACTAACCCTAAAAAACTAATATCCATCCATTCCTTATCTCTAAGCCGCACGCTCTTATCGCCTTGCCTTCCTTGCTTCGCCTCGCTCGCATGTCCCTACTTTTTCCCATTGCCTCGCTTGCCAACCTCTGTTTTCGCAGCTAATACCCTTTACTTACTTATCTACTATTTACAATATTTACATCTTACTTATATCTACTTTCTCTCCTGTTTACCATCTTTCCTTCTCCACTCCTCTTCCTCCTTCCTTCTCTTCATCTCCATCTTACCCAACACTCGCTTCACCCATGCTACTGCCCTTTTTTCCCCCTTTTCATGCAACAATGCCTCCATGCTTATCTCACTTCTTTCTACCTCCACGCACTCCTCCACACAGTTCACACATCCTCTTCTCCCGAGAGAGCCAGAACCTATTGAAACCCTCCATCAACCCACACCTCATCCTCGCTATAAGCTCCTGACTTCCTTTCTCTCCTTTCTCACATAAATATTGCGCTCTTGCCCTTGGCATAATCCACACATATTTACCGTTAAACCTTGACTCTCTCATTCTTTCTTCTCCTTCTGTCTTCTCTCTCTCCATGCCGTTTCGCTTGACCAAGTCATATACCTTCCTTCCTTCCTCGTTCATCCTTCTCACTTCATCCATCTGCAGTCCATTCATTCTAAAGTACCTTTCCCTCTCAGCCTCTATCTTCCCACCCTCTCCCCTGTTCTCTTTCTCCCACCAAAACTCCCTAACCAGCCTACTTCCCCCCTCTTCCAAAAATTTCTCCTCATATTCACACGCCCGGCTCCCTGCTAGAATTCCTACTCTCGTTCTCGCCGTCTCCCTCCGGACAATATAATTAGGCGTGTTCCTTGCCAACCCTAGGGTCCACTTTACATACCTCTCCTGTGTTCTATTTATCTCTTCACTTTCCTTTCACCCCACACCTCCACCCCATACAATAGCACACTCATCACTAGTGAATCAAACAATTTCATTCTCAATTCAAACTTCAAATTCGATATTTAAAACGGTTTCAAAGTTAGTTATAAATAGAGAAAAGCAGACTTATTTTACTCACGGTGTATAGTCGATGCTATCGCGGTTGTACCAAATCTCAAATTATTTTTAAGACCATACCAGGAATAATCCCGTGCCAAAGAATCCGTCAAAATTTGCCTCATGACGTTGCTCGCAGCATTCTTCGCATCTTTCCCTCCTCGCTTCTTCCTTCTATTTCTCTGTAAAAAAAATAATTTTCACATCTTCAGTGTAAAGTTCTTGAGGATTACATGCTTCTCTGAATTTATTATAAAATCTGTATCACAAAATAAAATTTCTATTCGTCCTGTAAGATTTGATAGCTGGTATTTATCCAATTATGGATAGGAAGCGAAGAGGAGGAAACAATATGATGAATCATACATAATTACCTGTTGAGAGTATGTTCCTGTGAGAAATAAGAGCTCCTTCCCCTCTTTACCTATAGGCCATTTGGTCAACATCCTCCAATAACTGTCCCAGAGTTGAAGATCTTTCTGGTGAAGGAACTGATCCACCAACTAGTACTAAATTGTATTTAATTAAATTGAGGAATGTTTAAAGCTCAGGAAATTTTTATATAATTTTCCTAATCCAATAAAATTATTCTGAAAGAAAATTCTAAAAGTGAAAAGAGCTTTGGAGCTTTGATGGTTAAATTTCGAATCCATTGTATTAAATTATAAAAACTTTGATCCGTGTGGTCTTCCTTGGTAAAATGTACCAAACTTTGAAACTCTTTTTTAGATTAAGAATGGCAAGAATCGTTTTCATTCACAATTTCTATCAATTCAAACGGAATGTTAAAAATTGCTTATTACAATTGAGTTCTTAACATTCGCTTGAAAACAGTAATAACTGAAAATTGTTCTAAGTTGTAATAATTTATAATAATTGTAGTTCTGAAATCAGAGAGGTTGATAATTTTAGTAAAAGTCAGCGAAGAAAACTTAATATGCATGAATCTTAAATTAATCTGATATTCAAAACAAAAGTAAGATATATATAGATATAGTATTTCCAAGTATTTCCAAGATTATGAATTGTAATGGAAAAAATTTCAATGAAAAGTATAGAAAAGTAGAGGGCCTTCTTTACACTTTAGAAAAGAATAGTTTTTTCATACTTGTTGCCGCACAACACACATTTTTTGAAAAGAACTAAGGCATTTGATTTTTTAGAAAACGGGCCTTTTTAAAATTTTAAATTGTCTGCGTGTTTTTCAAAAATTTAAATTTTCAATCGCTGAAGATTCTTCAGTTCAACGAGAGAGAAGATTCTAACCAATTTTTAAATTATTCATTTGTTAAAATTGTTCGCGTTTTTCTTCAGTGCCGACTGCACCCGTCGCAAGTCCCTTGTAAGATCTTTCGGCTGGTGTCGTAAATTTCATAACGAACATGGTTGGTTTCTCGAAGGCAAGGAGAACTATGTCAGGCCTTAAGTGCGCAACAGAAACAATTGTCGAGAATATTAAGTTCCAGTATATACGGCAGTTTTCATTTCGGAGAATTGATGATAATAAGGCACTCTTAGTGCCGCATCATGCCTTTGGATGTACGTCGTTTACACGATGTTTTCCAGATGAGATGGTTGACCTTTTTTCCGGAGCGACATCAATCTCTCTATGCACCTCGCGATGTGTTGGTGAACCTTCAAGCCTTTTAACAGACAGATGATGAGTGTATGGGAGGTTGAACCGAAAGATTTTCAGTAGTCAATCCAGGCCAGCGATAGGTAGCGCTGGTATGATGCTGCGTCTTTGAAGACACATCTATCTATCAGCATATTCTCACGACAACCTACTACGCCTTTCTTTGAACCTTGTTGTTAGTACACCTCTCGCCAAACGGGCCCGATTCTCCGAACTATCCTACAATTTAGGATAGCTGTTTGCCATTCACAAAATGCAAACGTATGCGCCATTCACAGAATGCAACTACCCTACTCTTTAATTTGAGATCTTGAACTATAAAACCCCTTTGTTACCACTGTTAATCGTCCTTACGTTTCGATCAGTAATACTGTTAAGTTAAACTCTGAAGTACGAACCTCTTGGATTGAGTCGGTCATCTTGAATGAATGTGAAATATTCCTCAATTAAGAACCGCCTTGTACAAGTACCGAACCTTTTTCATGTATCGTGAAGTAGTAGGAAGTTTCAAGTGTAAACTAAAGAGCCTTCTGCTGCGACTTGGTCGTCGTATGAGTATCTAAACTACACCTTTTATTTGAGCACTTAATACTGACGCAATCCATTCACAGAATTAACGAAGAATGTATTTCCAATAACTCGTTTCTAGGATACGCGGTTTCTCGATACTTCTAGTTCTAGAGGAATCGACGCAGTTAGTTATGACGATCGCTCATTCTAATATCGAATGCTCGAAGAATCGAAATCGTGTGTAAATAGATAATGCAACCCAATGATGTGTGTCCATTGCTGAAACTTGATATCAACGCAACGAAGCTTGAATAAAGTCCAACGATAAACATGCAGCTCATCGACGTTTGTGATTGTCCACCGCTGACATTAAGCGATATTTGGATTCAGAGCTCTAGCCACCAATGTTTGTAATATTTAACGCCAGAAGGAAAGATACTCAATAAAATTCTAAATCGGCTTAACTAACTCTCAACTAATCTTTAACTCACTGAATGGCCTAATATTTTATTCGACGATAACCGTTCTCGCATGGAGACCGGTGCGTAGATTGCCGAGAATTTTTCAAGTTTTGTACTTTAATTCATTTCGTGCTATGACATACACTGCTATAAGTAAGTTCATGAAATTTCATGAAAATGTTAGTGAAGCTTTCTACACGACAGTTAGTGAAAAACTCATTGAAATTTCATGTAACACTGAAATTTAAATAGCCTTATTGAAATTTCAATGTAAGTTTTGAAACTATTTTCAGAGATAGTGCATTGCATTTTTTGTAAATGTTCATGAATATCCTATGAATATTCAATGTATATCACATACAAAACTTCTAAATTTATTTTCATGAATTATTTTTAAATTTTGTTAATATTTCCATTTAGGTTTATCAAATGTAATAAAAAATGTTATATAACGACTAGCGTTATATATAAAATAGGCAGAGGCAGAGGTGCAGGGCAACCACGCCTCGATGAGACGCATATAGCTGCCCGCACAGCCCATAAAAAGGAATGAGTGCTTTTCGTCCCGGGTCCGCCACTGGACTCATCAATGTGGTAATGTGGACGGACCCTTGGACGGAACGCTCTGGGCAGGAAGGGACTCAACACCGTATTTGAAGGCGCAAGCCCTCGCTTTGATTGCGAGAAGACTTGCACCAGCAAGCGGTAGCAGCCTAGCGGTGAGAGCCCGCACTTACTTCGTTTTTCAATGCATGTTTATAAAATTTACGTAAACCACAGTGAAATTTATTCAGCCACCAATAGTATTTTATGTACAAGCAATTGAAACAGGTTTCAGAGTTAACTTTATGAAATTTCAATAACTTTTGCTTCAAAATTAAGTTTCGTGTTACTGAAAATTAATGAACTTGGCCTCAAATTAATTTCCAAAGTCAAATTTATGAAATTTCAGTGACATCAGTCATTGAAAACTGACTGAAATTCCAGGAAATTTCTAACAGTGTAGGAAGCTTGTTAAAAAAACTGAAAATAACAAGATGTAATGTTTCAAATGTTACATTCATTTTAAGCTGATACAACTTTAGAAATGTCAACGGATTTTGAAGATATGATGTAAAATGAGAATTACACGAGAACAATGCCAATTGTTATAAATAATTATTATAAACAAGATTAATTATGTCGCAATTTCCAACATAGATGTCTTTCGTATTCGTTACCGGCGAATTCTTCTTTTTGGATTGACTATTCAACTATTTGTCAGAGAATGAATGTGATTTGTTGAAAATTCATTTCTTTTATTGGAAATTCATTGAATCGGATAAAAATGCTTGTTTTTTTTTATAAATCGTATTTTGGTATAAAATAGTGTCATTTTCTCTGTGACCGCAATGGAACAACAGCAAAAAAATATCAAATCTCTTCATAATAATTATTGTGAATTATAAAAAAATTGAAACGCGTTATCACATGAATTCATTATACAATCATCGACACTGATTGAAACGTTGGGATGGATAAAGTTCGAGAAATGAAGATCTGTTTATCGATTCTTTCTTCAATCTGTTAACATAATATGTTCTCATGATTTTTCATGTGACGATATCCTTGATACAACATAGAGGTATACAAGGGAACAGAAAGAAATATATACATAATTTTATTCTAACATAAAAGTGTTTTTGTGAATCCATGTAAAACAACCAATGGATTTTGAAATTGAAAATAGCCAAAAAGTTAACTCAAGAAAAGTCTAGGTTATTTCTGAAACACCATCATAATATCAAACAACCCCAAATTTTACTTTTAGTACTTTTAACGAAACAGTCCTGAAATTTCTCCGTGAAAAACAGATCCTAAATCATCAAATTCAATTAAAAAACAAAAATTAACTTGAAAAAACTTCAGGCTATATTATATTAAACCGCATAATAATATTGAACACATCCCAAGTTCCACCCCGAGTAATTTTAACTAAACAGTTCTAAAAATTTTCTATGGGAAGCAGCTAATACATTCTTAAATTGAACCTCTTGTACTTTTGTCGAAACAGTTCAGAAGTTGCTGATTGTGAAACAACCAATAAATGTTCAAATTATGAATAGTCACAAAATTCACCCTTAGAAAACTCTCAGTTATTTTCTCAACTTCATAATAATATTCATTGATTCTAAACATCCAACCATAGAACTACTAACAAAACAGTTTCTTAAATTCTTCATTTGAAACAGCTGATTATTTTTTTTTAATATCTGAGGGTTGCTCAATATTATTATGGGGTTTAAAACATATCCTGAATTTTTTTAACGAATAAAATTATATAGAGAAAATTGAATACCATATCAGTAGCTATGTTTTTTAATATAATGTTAATAAAAAATACTGCTTTATTTAAATTCACTAAATAGTGATTAAGCCTCAAACTTTGATTTCGTTCGTTCAAACTTTAGTTCTAGGAAAACTCCACTATGATTAATTAATCTGAGATATTTTCAATTTGGCCCTAATTCGAAAATTACATTAGGATGATTTGTTAATCTTGTTAAATAAAATCTACTGAAAATAACGATTCAAACTAACGGATTATTTTAGAACAAAAATTGCACATTTGTTCGATTCCTTCAACTTTTGCAATTTTGTATAACTGAAAAATTTCGTAGGAAGTGTTTTGGAATATATTTCATATTTAGTGAACATTTGGATTGATAGGTCTACCAAAAAAAATTTGTTTTCTATTTTTTGAAAATTATATAATGTTGAAAAGTCTATGGCTTTTTAATTTGTTTTTAAAATAAAAAATGGATTGAGGATAATTTGCATATATTTTTGTCGTGTACGAAAACACTTCGACAAAAATTTCTAAAACTTAATCTATGAAAAAAGTAATTTTTTCTTTTCTTTTAAATTTTGGAATTTTTGAAAATTATATAACTTTTCAAATTTTATTGAAAATTAAAAATGACTCTAGGATGATTTCGGATAACCATGCATACAGACATACAGACAATCAGACTCCTACAAAATGTAATGGTTTCTGGACTCTGAGAGTACTGCAAAGTAAAGATCAGTTAAAAACTAGTGACTGGAAATTTGCCCCATTATACTCTCATTAATGATAATGTAAAAATCTATTAGCCATTTTTCATTCAGAAATTTCGGAATTGTTACGTTAAAAGTACTAGAAGTGGAATTAGAGGCTGCTTAATATAATTGTGGTGTTTGAAATATAAATTGGCGTTTTCTTAAGGTGAACTTTGTTACTTTTTTCATTTTAAGTGTATTCTGGTTGCTTCATCAACTTTTAAAGATTGCAATAAATTGATTTAGTTGAAAGTTAATGTATATTGTAAAAAATTCTTCTTATTTTTTAGGAGAATTAATCTTCTTCGTTAGAAATTTACCACATTGATTGAAAACTCGACGATGGTTGACCTGTCATCAGCAAAAAAAAAAAAAAACACAAGTACAAAATTACATGCTTAGCATTTTTCAACTATCAGTTTTTCTCCTGACACTTTTTATAGATTTCCCTATCGGTTTCTTTGCGGTCGCGATAAAATATTAGAAAAAAATCACAACCCTCTCAAAAATGAAAATTATCAATTATTTTATTACGTGAAACTATCATAGAAATATGTGCAATAATTGAAACTTAGGAAAAGATAAAGCTGGACCAATGAAAATCTCTTTTTCTAGAACCTTTCCTGAAGCTATGAGCGTATGTTGGCATCATTTCTCAAATATCACTGTTTGCTCTAGACATACAGGTATACATGAAAATAGAATTAAGCGTCTTTACGAAATTCTTAAATAAATGTGTTTTTGTTTTCATGGCTTCAATTCATAAAGTCGATTGAGATAGTAATTATTAGCCACCCACATAGCACGTGAACAATTTTTTGGACGGGTGGAGCAGAAGGTGAAAAAGGGGGAGTCAGCAAATCAAAATCCTATTCGTGGTATGTGGAGAGCCCACTAGTATATGTACAGAAGCATGTTGTAGAAAAATCCTTGTCTCCGTAAATCAGCATCACCTATTGTCATCGAGTAAAATAAAAAGAATGAAAATCACCGCCGGAACTCTATTCCTGGCTGTTGCCGTTCTCCTGGATTCTATTGGTAAATATATAATAATATAATATGATATTCATAACTTTCAGTGGCTTAGCCAGTATTTCATAAAGGCAGGGAGTTGAAAGGCTGAACAAAAAGTACGTTAATACTTATGCGAAAAATTAGGATAATTTGAGACTTAAAATTGATAAATGTCATACTTATCATCCTTGAGGGAGAAATAGAGTTAAAGTCATGAAAATGGTACATTATTACGCACATTTGAACTTTCCTAACATATTTTCAATTATCCCTAAATTAGGACTTGTTCATTTCAAATCACAAGGTTTTAAAAAAATGTAAATTTTCAATTCATCAGTGACATTTTCAACAGAAAAAGATCAGATTTCTGCCAAAAGGAAAAATTTTCAACATTTTCTTAATCTGAATCGGAAATACTGATGAGGGAAGGCGATTTTTAAACATTTTTAACATTATTGATACAATAAGAAGGTGATTGCGATACTTGTAAATATGTCACGTCACCCTCACTAAGGTAGTCTATGTACAATTGATTTTCCTTCAAAATAAGGAAACTAGAATCATTTACACACCTAACATGGTTAGCATTGCTTTATTCACGCCTCGTGCCTCAGCTGAACGAAAATATTTGTATAATTTCCAATGAAATTCATCCAACGATAATTCAACAATCAGCATTACTCAGAAAATTCAAATTTATATCAATTTACTGAATTTGATTTCAATATAAAAATTAATTAATTAAGGGTAACTGTACTACTTCCTTGGGAAAATAATTTTTATGAAAAAGTTGCGAATAGTAAAGAATGGTTTAGAAAGTGAAATAAGCTATTGTGATTTGAGATTGAATGAAAATTACGACTTTGGTCTCAAATGGAAGACGTGAGCATCTTACTTTTCATTAACTGTTTTAGCTTTGCATGCACTACGTTTAGTTTCGAAAAGTATATTAAGAAATATTGAAAAAGTAAACTCAATTCCCGAAATTAAGACTTGTTAGTTGAAAAAAATCTCTCTCCTTACAAATAGAAAGAATCATGAATATTCCAGCTTTTTAGAATAAATTTGGAATCAATTCATTGAACATAATTCATAAATATCCAGTCTTATCAAATATAATCTGAGCGGCATAATATTCAAAATTCTCATTTTTGTTGCCTAAGAATTTACGCAGTAGTTATGATCTAAAATTGTTTGTCTTCTTCCACGTTGGAGATGCGTGGAAGAGCAGAGAGATTGTATTCAAACGATTCTTATCAAAATGTAAGTAAGGTCTGACGAATACTTTGTTAGAATACCAGATTTCGTAGAATTCATATTCTCTCACATGAGATTTAAATTTATCTGATTCTTAGTTGCTGCGAGGTCCACTTTTATACCAACCAAGTTAAAAACAGTTTATGGCTACATTATATTGTTTCAAACTAAAAATATATGCATCGTTTTGACAAATTCCGTTCAGAGAATTTTCAAAAAGAATGATAATTTGGAGATGGTTCAGAGAATTTTCCAGAAGAATTATACTTCTGAATTTAGCTTGCTCAAAAAAAAATGTAAGAATAAAGTGTAATTCTATCTTAAAAAATTGATTATTTCAAACGAATTATTATTTTGATTTAAAACGAAAATTTTCACTAGCATTGTGATTCTGATCTCAGGGAGGGATTGTATAGAAATATTTCGACAAACTGAAATTATAAAACGATTAATTATAGAAATGAAGCACTTGCTCAAAGTACGAAAAAACCTTTGTACTCTACAGCATTCGGTATTCGCCAAAAAACAACCATTCTTCCCATCGGTAGTAGCTGCTTTCTTCGATCTACCAGGAAAATTAGAAAAAAGTTTCGAAGCCCCAAAAAGATCAGTACACTTCCTTCTTAATACCAGCTCGAGTCACTCAAGTACAGTCTCGAATTTTCAAATCCCGAAGAAAACAACCCTCACACCAATTGCTAACAATTTCTAAATATTCTCTTCGAAAAGTATTCAAAAAAAGTGTGCCACGTCGAAAGTATCCCATAAGGTACCGATCTCATAATAAGATACAAGAGGTCCGAAAAACCAGTTCCAGTAGTTTTAACGAAACAATTTCCATTGAAACTTCTTAACATGTTAGCAAAATGATTCAAGCGTAGTAAAACTAGAAACCTTCGAAATTCGAAGCTTTCAAGATGAAATATTGAAATACTTGCAATTCTATTACCATAGATTATCACTAAGTGAAGTTCATCTGACTTGAATAAGTTTTGTTCTAACGGCTTCAAACTTAGACAGAATTCTTGAATTAGGATTGTGAGCTTGCGACATTAAGCAGTTGAAATTACTATAAATTGGATATTATTTAATGATTTGACTCTAAAAAATTACAATGTCGAACAACAAAAGTTAAAAGTTATAGTATGAAAAGTGCTTATCTTTTCTTCTGGAGTCTCTAATAAAGATAATATTGACCGTTTGAAGAGATTACAACATGTGAGAACAACTGTAATTTTGTGATTGTGAATTGTTTTATGTTAAAGCTTCTCCGACTGTAAGCAGTAAATAAAAGCGAAGGATGTTAACTTAGCTTCAAATCAAGCTGTGAGGCTGTACAAACCAACTTTGACAATAGTGCAAGGCAACCCCTTCAACTTGTCGATTACAATTCAGGTCGATTACCGTAGAAAAAAAAACAGAAAGAGAATAATGTGCAATAGCACAGTATATATATTTGAAAGTTTGTCATGTCGCAGGATTTCGCCGGGAGCGGGTGCTTATCTGAAAAATTGCACACGCTCCCAGCAAAATCGCGGTAAAATTTTAGCTGTAACCACGTCTCACGACCGTGAGATAGGTGGTTACAGTATGCGACGAATTCAATGCGATGATTCGGCAAGAGTTTCCTGCAGCATGGCGGCACAAAGGGACCCACGGACACGCTCTGTAGCTATCATCGGGAATGTCTTGGCTCAAAGTGTGGCGACGGTATGCTAGAGTGGAAATGACACCGTCATGACATGCCAAAATAAAGCCTTCCGTGCCCGGCTCCAATGCAGGTGATCTAAGGAAAACAAACGCTAGCTCATACGACATCGACTGATCTTCCATATTCCTGTGGAAGATGCCGTGCATCCTCTTGTCGGGGAGATGTTCGTGGAAGTTTTTCTCGTGTGCTGTCTTGATCCGGGCCTTCAGGAGTGAGTATTCAAGACGGATGAGATTTGATGCATTTTGCTCACCCCTGATATTGGAGTCAAGGCTGACTATTTCAACAGCCTCCTCCGCTGCTTTGTACAGAAACACCCCTTTGCCCACTTCTTCGTGTGCAAAACTTTTCGCGTCCCGATATCAAAGGATCTCAGCTCGTCCTTCGTCCATGGAACCACTCCAAATGAATAGAGGACTACCGGGACGGCAAGCATGTTCGTTGCAGATACTTTGTTCTTAACCGACAGTTCGGAAGACCAAATCTGCCGGATGAGACGTTTTTATCTGCATCGGAGAGTATCCTTTATAAATGTCACGTCTTGAGTGCAGCTCTGTGGCACGCCCAAGTATGTATAGGTGTCTCCAGCGCAAAGGTGTCGTATAGCGCTTCTGTCAAGGAGCACAGGATCTTCGGGGATGCCATTGACTTTTCCTTTTTTCAAATTAACCTTGGCGGAACCTTGGCGGAATAACGAAGTGCGAGAGATAGTGGCAATAATGTGAGGCAAAAGAGGAGAGGGTTCATGGTGTCGCCCTGAAACACACCTCTCTGAAAGGTGATACTGTTAGTGATCACATGATGTTTTCCAGATGAAATAATAAATCTGGTTTTCCAAAGCGGCATTAATCTCTCTATGCACCTCACACTGTATGGATGAACCTTTAAGCTTTCCAACAGACAGACGATAAGATGATAAGATGATAAGGAGATTGAATCGAAAGCTTTCCGTTAATCAATCCATGCCATCAATAGAAATCGCTGATAGGATGCTGCGTCTTTTCAGACACATCAATCGATGAGCAAGTTCTCCCGACATCCTGTTACGCCTTTCTTCGAGCCGCGTTGTTCATACATCTCTCGCCACACAGTTCCAAATGTCCGAACAATCCTACCATTTATGATAGCTGTGCAGATCTTATACAGTGTGTTCAGACAAGTTATTGGGCTTTAATTCTTAGGGTCAGTTAAGTTTTCCGTCTTCGGCAGGAGCACTGTGCGCCCTTCCGCCAACCTTCGGGCCAGATGCTGGTGGGTTGAAGAAAACTTTTTCCACCAGAAGGTCTTGATAACATCTGGTCCCAGAGCGGAATAGTTCTTCATGCCTCTTAATACGTTTTTCACCTCCTCGGTAGTGATTGGTGGGCATTCCTCCTCAGGTGTTATGAGGGCATTGCACAGCTCCTTGAAGCTATTTATGTTCTTTGAGCCTTCCTTAAGTAGATGTTGAACTTCGTAGGCTTCTCTCCAAAATGCTTCGACTTCCTCTGGTTTGGACGGATAGTCGACAGTAACTGGAGGGCTTGGAAGAGTCGAGATGGGTCAGATAAGAACTGTTGATTTTCTCGGAACCACCTCTTTCTCCGCTCTAGACTTCTCCTAGCGGTAGATAGTACTCGTATTCTATTAACAATATGCTGCCTGCTGATCAGTAGCTTTGAATTTTTGATTGTATGATGACAGATCCGCAGTTCGCGCTCGAGCTGTCGAACTTCGGCAGTGATAGTCCTGCCAGATGTTATGTAGTCAATCACACGCTGAATGCGGGACGCGTACTGTCTTGCCCAGCCTATCTTTGTGCTGAGTTGATGTAATCGTCTTTTGGTCTTATGATCAAACTTTGCTTTTGTTTTACAGTTTGCACCTGCCAAAATTCTCGCTGCATTGTTCACACCACAATTTATAGTACGGAGGTCGGATGCTTCGGAAAAATCTCCACGAAGCTCATCATCCAGTTCAGTCAGATCTTTTGGCTTGGGAGAAACCTGAATGTTGATGTTTCTCCGAGTCCTAAAGCATCGTCCTTCGTCTATTGGATGCCTGTTCGCGGTTGGTCTCAGTTTCGCCTCTTTTTCTCTGTTGCCGGCTGGCTCTGGCTGCGGTAGAGTAGGCGCTCCGCTTATATAGCCCCTTTTTTGGAGTTGTTCGGCATAGTTTCGCAGACGCTGACGCGACAACTGCGAGACCTCTGGGTGTTTCTCGCACCACAGAACCTGCAGTCGTGCCATCTAACCTTCTCGCTCGGGGGCTATACTACTATCGTAGCACTCTACCAGGTCGTCATTAAGTCGATCCGTCCACCCAAAACTATAAGAATAGTTCCAAAATTGTAGAGAATCTTATAAGGTACTTTTATGTGTACCTGAGACAAAGGAAAAGGGTTGCGAAATCAGAAACATAGAAAATGGAGTGCTAAAAGGCAGTTTTCAAATATAGTCAGGAGTAGGTAGTGAATCACAGGGTAGTCAACGCGTCGGTTTAATTCTGAATGAAAAAGCAAGACAACATCTCAAAGATCATGATTTTGTATCTCCTAGATTGTTGTCGACTAGAATGTAGGTAGTAATCAGAAGAATGTTCATCATAGCGTGCTACGCCCCAGTTGATAGTGATCCGAGAGAAGTTGAAGACGCCTTCTGGGACACTTTGAATGATACAATAAGTACTTGCGATCAAGGTGAAAGAATAATTCTGCTAGGTGATATAAACGGATGGGTCGGCGTCCAACGTCAGGATACAGGTACAGAAGGGATGCTAGGTAATTTTGGAGATACAGCAAGAAAGAATGACAGCGGTGAAAGATTAGTTAGCTTGTGCTCAGAAAAGGGCCTATTTACTAAAAATACTTGTTTGAGACATAAAATGATAAAAATAATAATGGTAAAAGATACAAGATTTACGCCAGAAAGGTCATGTATAGATCAAATATTTAGCTCAAGGCAGATCATAGAAAAATGTTTCAGCGTAGGAAAGAAAATTTTCTGTGCATTTGTTGACTTAGAAAAAGCATGTGACAAGGTGGACAGAGGTAAACATTTAAAATTCTCTAAAGAGTATGGAGTCAATGTATGGCTCCTACTAGCAACAAAAACAATATATGCAGATATTAAAGCGTGTGTAAGGGTTAATGGGAAACTGAGTGACTGGTTCGAAAGTATAAAAGGCGTGAGGCAAGGATGCGTTATTTCCTCATGGCTAATCAATCAATGGCAGATTCAATCGAGGGCTTGCGAATAATGATGAGTAAACTGAACACAAGCATGAAGAACATCTTATAAAATAACTGAAATGAAACAAAAATCATGGTGTTTGAAGGAAAAGGTGAGAGAACAATGCGCAAAATTGTCCTAAATGATGAGAGATTAAAACAAATTGATGAGTACGCATATCTGGGTAGCCTATTCACTAGCGAGGGAAAGCTAGATGGGGAGTTAGATAGGCGCATAAATGAGGGTAAAAATATTATATTATATCTAATTCGGAAGGGGTGAGGGCCGAGATTTGGCGATCGAGAGATTTGGCGACGAATTGCCTGTGAACTAGACTAAGTGAACTCATTGCAAGGTGACCTAAGTGAATTAAGTGCCTGTGCTATCCCGATTTGGATTGCTCATTCGGATTCCCTCCTGCAGGATACGATCGACATCCCACTACTGCGAGATTCCGGAAAGCCATTCGACTAGTCCAGCTAAGGATCTGCGGGTTCTGTAAGCGGGACAATAAATACTGATTATGCATTGATATGGCTTGTAATTGACTTCACCTGGACTCAGCTTCCTAATTTCCCCTATTCCCCTTATTTGTTGCCAATTTCCGGGCGGTTGGCCACACGGATGCATTCTGGTAAACTGTCAAATTGGGTATGAAAAAAAAAATCAAGAGACTGAAGTACGCGAAAAATGAACGGAAATATAGGAGCTTCAATTTTGACAAAGTAAATCAATGATTTTGAAGATCATTTTATATTTTAATTGAACAATTGCATGAGACGACAATTTGTTTTCCTTTCTTTTTTCTGTCTTTCTCATTCCTATATTTGAATATTCTGGCATATATTATATTTATAATTAATATCAAAAATTATTTATTTTTGTTCCTTCTTACAGAATTGATAAGTTCCGTTGAGCCAGACCGAGCGACTTTGGCGGAATTATTTCCTGAATATCTGCAATACGGTTACCTGCCTTCTATCCAGATCTTTAGAAATCGCGTAATTAAAAGGAGTACTGCATTCAGACAAATAGGGAATCACGTTCTGCCTCGCGACTATGAAAACCCTCTCTTAGCAAGGGGAAACGTCATCTTCGGACGGATAGAATGTGACAGATCAGGTAGTAATGACCGGATGAAAGATTATATTGCACCGCTATGGGAATTGTTTCCCTCGCTACAACATGAAAAACGTTGGGTATTTGACACAACTCGTAACCATTGGGTCACTCTGGATGAGAATGAATTTAAGAAATTGAGTATTGGCTATATTTATTCACTTGCTCTAGTGCAACAAACAGTTGCTATAAGACACAGGCTAACAACGGGCGATCGAGGTGTTGACTCACGTGCACATCATATCGCATACTCAAGAGCAAACCGTGCAGTGGACATGATACAACCCGCTGAAGCCACAAAAATGAATACAAGACAAACATCATATGTTTATAGCATGTCATTAATTTGTAGCACATACGTAGAGGCATACGATGTTGTATTTCGCGACATAGCACGTGAATATGGTCTCCATATTTTGGGTAATATATAGTGAGTTATCATATTGTACGCGCCAAGGTGTATAATATACTATTGAACTTTTCATAGCTTTATTCTTCAATTAAAATTAAAATTCAGCTTATATATTAATTATATTTAGACATCACAAATTCTTGCACACTTTTAATAAAGACTTCATGACATGTAATAAATATTTTTAAGAAAACCTGAATGCTCAGCTGATGTTACATACGCCGCCTTAATGATTATAAATGATTCCTCAAGTCTAGAAAAAGAGAAAAACTTACGATTCCGCATGAAATATTATGTATACTGTTAGTCTTAAGTCCGCTGCACTATACACAGGTATTTCTGCGATTGTCGTCGAGTATTACAAAAATATTGTAGGTGAATACTAGTGCAGATATTTTGGAAGACGGGCGCAGCCGCTTGGGCTTAGAATTAATAGCCTTTTCCTGGGGGGAACCCGATTAATTGTGGCTTTAGTAAATAATGGGGTGTTTCGTGTATCGCATATCTGATTTGTGAGAAATAAGAATCATCCGGAAACAAAAGAAACTAATTGTTGGATTTTGAGAAATCAACACAAAAGCATGATCATGTTCGCCTGCTTTTGAGTGAAATTTCTTGCCGACATTCCACTCAGAGCGAAGCAAACCTCACAATTACTCCATGTTACCTGTAGAGTCAGAAAGGTGTATTAGTGACGCGGAAAATTGGTGAATTTATAGTAATTTATTGTAATGAATCATTTAGAATAACCAAGTTAACTATAACATTCTACTCTTTCAAGGATTTTGTTCAAATTGAACACGTGCTTTTTTATTTCGCAATTTAAAAAATTGTATTAAACAATCTGAAAAATGTATCTTACAAAAGACTCATCATGGAAATGTATTATATTGTTGAAAATAATAGAAGTATTTGAAACTAATTCACAACTCGTTCCACAGATTATTTATTATAATACACAGGTAGGATTATGCTTCTCCATTTCTGTATATTTGAAACATTTCTTAGATTTTTTTTCATTCTTTGGCTGTGAAATTGACAAGTACTACCAGTGAGTAGCAGAAACTTCTTTAACTTACGAATTCAGGAATCTCTTGATTATATTCACTAATAAAATTGATTTCGTTCTGTCTGTATCCATTATCATGCCGCATGATACCATTAACATCTCGAATTAATTCCAAAATGATTTCACAATATTTTAAACAAAATTTGCACTTTGTCTACAGCAGTTCTCGTTCTGAATTATTCTACTCTAGTTCCGAAACTTCATTTTAAGTAAGTCCATATAATTAAAAATGAGGTTTTCAATACATCTCATTACTTTTGAATAAAATTTTCCCTTACAAATTTTCATAGCTGAAAAAACCATTCAGACTGACAGAGAGCAAATAGCATGTAATGGACTTTACGATAAAGATCGAATTACATGAAAATTGAATGAAAATGATAAAAATTGAATGGAAACCATTTTTATTTTTTTAAATCGGATTCATCGGCATGGAAAGGAATGAATTGTTGTCGCAGAAGTCGGATTCTTTTGATTTGCATCAGATTGAATTTTTAATTGTAGGAAATCGATAAAATCGTCAATTAACCGGAATCGTCTAACGATGCTGCACAATACCCAAAGCTATCTCTGCAAGCACTGACATTTTATGCATTAACTAAAGATTTTCTTTGGTCTTTATGAGACTTTTCACGTGAGACTATATTTTAATCTATTTTTTCTCTTGCTTTAAACTTTATATGAGACTATAAAAATTCTCAAATCGTTATCTAGACCTTAGATGTGTTATGTATATACTAACTGTACAGGGTAAAAACTAGATATTTCTTCTTTCACGGTATCATTTTTTTCGTGTCCTTTTTTTTTAATAGGTGAACTTTATGTTGTTATTTCTAAAGTGAACAAATAGTTCTGGGTTTCCACCAGTGATCTCATTTCAGTACCAATCGAGTAATTATTTCTGTATACAAGTGGACGAAATATTTTATTTTTAAATTAATTAACCAAGAAATTTTCTATTTCCTTTAAATTTTAAGTTACTTTGACCGAAAATTATTAACTTGTAACATAATTTTCAGAAAAACGTGATCAAGTGTATAAGTATTCATTTCTTTTGTTAAAAATTGGTCTTTTTTGCTAGAAAAACAATTTTCTCAGTTAAAAAATTGATCCTTTTGAGATAAAAACTAGGTTCAAAATACAACTGTTTGGTTGAATTATTATTTAAATTATTATTGAAATATTTTTTGGTTCAAAATGCATCTCTGTTGGTTTAAAATTCAACTATTAGATTAAAAACTCACCCGCGTGAAAAAAGTATGCATGGCTCACGCATGGCAATAAACTTGGAAATATCTGGCTAAAGCATGGGTCATGTATGGCAATACACTTGGAAATATCTGGATACAGCATGGGTCAGGGCTGAATGGTAGCATGGCTAAAGCCTAGCTCGTGTCCGTCTCCCTTGCTTAGGACACGCCACCAGGTCGCTCAAGACGTCATCTACGAGAAAATTGAAAAAATTTAAATTGTGGCAACAGCCAAAATATCTAGCAATGGTGAGTCGACGATCAGGATGCTCCGGATCGTGCACCAGGTCGCTCAAGACGTCATCTACGGGAACATTGAAGAAATTTTAATTCTGGCAACAGCCAAAATATCTACCAATGGTGAGTCGATGATCAGGATGCTCCGGATCGTGCACCAGGTCTTTCAAGACGTCATCTACGGGAACATTGAAGAAATTTTAATTCTGGCAACAGCCAAGATAACTATCAAAGGTGAGTCGACGATCAGGATGCTCCGGATCGTGCACCAGGTCGCTCAAGACGTCATCTACGGGAACATTGAAGAAATTTTAATTCTGGCAACAGCCAAAATAACTATCAAATGTGAGTCGACGATCAGGATGCTCCGGATCGTGCACCAGGTCTTTCAAGACGTCATCTACGAGAACCTTTTCAAAATTTAAATTGCGGCAACAGCCAAAATGACTACCAATGGTGAGTCGACGATCAGGAAGTTCTGGATCGTGCACCAGGTCGTGCAAGACGTCATCTACGAGAACTGTCCCAAAATTTAAATTGTGGCAGCAGCCAAAATAACTACCAATGGTGAGTCAATAATTAAGATACTCTGGATCGTGCAAAAGATCGTTGAGCACATATTCTACGAGAACTTTTTGAAGAGTTGAATTGTATCCATAGCCAAAATAACTGCAAATGGTGAATCGACTATATAGGTGCACTGGATCGCGCACCAGTTAGTTTAGCACGTATTGAATCACATCTTTTGGTAAAATTTTGTACTGGTAGGCCTGACTCTTGGATTTTTTCATCTCGAACCAATAATATAATAATACAATACTGAAGCAATATATCTTCTCTTATTTCAATGAAGTAAAAATTATGAAACTGTACTTTCTAAAGAGATTGTTTCATTATCAGGTGATTTTGGTATTACTTGCGGTCTTAGTGGCTTCTGTAAAACTGAAGGGCTTGGTTTTGCGGGACTGAGTAACGTCAGATTCAAAACATTTTCCAGAACTTCCGAGTTTTGCAGTGTCCCTGTTTGGAAGAAAAATTTCGAAAAGTGCCAGTTGATGATAAATTTCATTTAAAAAATCTATGCTAAATTGTACCCTCAGCAAGATTAGATTGCTCAACTGGCTCAGGTATTGACTTTGTACTTGCCTTTGTCGATGGTTGATCAATATCTAGGATGATTAAATGATGGAATAATAAAAAATATCAGAGCAGTAAGGTATGAATTTAATATTCTTCTGTATATCAATTGAGAAATTAATTTTGGTATCATACTCTTCCGCGATTGATCAAAATTTAGGATCTTTAAATAATTAATAAAATATCACAATTTTTGAAATTTGGAATTGGCCTAAGTGAAGCAAGGAATGCGAGAAAATTGTTTCAATTGAAATTTTACCGTGTAAAGTATTATAATGCTTACTTTCCTTAGAAGCTAATTTTTATGACGTGACTTTCCTTGCTTTCGTATTATCTAAGATGATTGAATTATTATTTAATAAGTAGTAGTAGAGACATAAGCTATACACTAAATTTGCAAAATTATAGGTTTTCAGAATTCAAGATAAAGCTTTGGTCTCATAATTTTCTGAAGATAAATTTTACTGGTTGGATTAGGAAGAGGTTCGCATCTTCTGGTAACATTTCGAACTGATGGACCTGACACTTAGGTTTCTTCAACAAATAAAATAATATTCGAGTGATATAATCCCGAAAAATACGCCTTATTTGATCATAATTAACCCAAAAACTAAACAAATTTACTTTCTGAATAGGTAGCTTCGTTATGAGCAGACTTGGATATTACTTGCGGTCTTGGCGGCTAATTCGGTAAAACCGAATTGCTCGGTTTAACGGGGATGAGTAGTCGCAAATTTAGAGCATTTCTATTCAAGTTTAGTTGGCCCTCCTTTTGCGATTTTTTACCTACTGACAATTTTTTATCCTTTTCCTTCAGCGCTGTGAGATTTTTCTTTCCCAGGATTTCCCCCTCCGATGTTACATGGAGGGAATTTAAAAATTTTTCATCCTCTCTCGGTAGAATATTGAAACTAGTTTGAAAATCAACAAAAATCATAAAAATAATTTAAAACATCAAACTGAAATAAAAAACATGAACTTCCTAACAAATAAAGGACAAGCACAAAATTAAAAACATTAGCGATAAAGATTTTCTTATTACCGCTTCTCATTTTCAAAATACATAGCTTTAAAAATTTTGCCATTATAATCCACATTCACCACCTCATCCTCTTCAACTCCACGCATTGCTGCAGTTCCTTCCATAACGGTTACCCTCCTTTGCTTCACCCATTGTAAGAGCACCCACTTCATTATTATTTTCTTCAAGATAGACTAAAACTTGTTGTTCAGTCTCTCTGAGTGTAGGATATTGATGTGCGTCTATGACGTCTATGACTACAGAATGAAGTAAAAAATAACGTTTCTATGGTATTGACTTCACGGTATTCTCAACCACCTCCAGGCCTAACAATTTCAGTTTTACATTTCACAAGAATAGGTCACGGTTACGGTTCCGCTGAAATGACTTCAACCCAAAGGTGCGAATACTGAGAATCGCTATTTCTGTTTTGTATCTGGGAATTTTTTATAACTATATTTTTTTATGAAAAACAATATGTTTGCTAGAGCCGTTTTTGAGTCAATTCTTAATTTAAAAAAATCGAAATACCCCGTTTTTCTCGAAAAACAACCGAATATGGAAAGATTTGAAAGGACGAAATTGTTCCTGGGGCAAATTCCTATAAAAAACTTCCTTTCCAATTTTTTAACTCACTTCGGTATCTCGAAATTTTTTTTTTTTGTTAAAGAAGGAAAATTCGCTTTCCCGTTATTATGCCAGATGCAAAATTATAACAGATAAATATTATTATTCAAATTGTCTGAAGATATTTTTTTATTCAAAGAATGTTATCGGCTTGAGATAAAACGTGTTAAGTCTTAACCAAAGGTGTGGGTATGAGTACATTTCTAGCTTTTCTACAAAAAAATTATGAAGGGTTTTTTTTGTAGAAATTTCTCCGAACAATGATTGTACTCTGTTATCTTTTTTGATATATCGCCAAGATTTTTTTGTGATCGAAAAATAGCTGTAAGACGTCCCAGATACAAAATCAGAAAAAAAATTCCTGCTTTTTGCACCATTGGGTTGAAGTCACTTCAACAGAACCTTATGTCGGCGAGAATGTGTCACTTTTGGAACATACTAATTTTTCAAATTTTTCAAGAAATTCTATAAACTATCAAGTGCAGCCAAGTCGTCGACTTATGACTTAAGATTGTTTTGGTTATTGAAGAAATTTAAATTTCGTAAAATTTCTCATAGATGACGTCTTGAACGGCCTGCTCCACGATCCTGGGCACCCGGAGCGTCAACTCACAATTGGTAGTTATTTTTGCTGTGAGAACAATTCGAATTTCAGAAAAGGTTTTTGTAGAATACGTGATAACGTACGTGGTGCGCGATCCCGTGCACCCAGATCGTCGATTCACAGCTGGTAGTTATTTTGAATGTTGGCACAATTTAAATTTTCTTTAAATTCTTCTCGAATACGTGCTAAACTACATGGTGTGCAATCCGGTGCACCTGGATCGTCGATTCACCATTTTCAGTTGTTTTGGCTATGGATACAATTCAAATTTTTCAACAGGTCTTGTGAAATACTCACTCAACTACCTGGTTATTTTGGCTGTTGCCACAATTTAAATTTTGAAAAAGTTCTCGTAGATGACGTCTTGAACGACCTGGTGTAGGATGAGGAGCATCCTGATCGTCGACTTACCATTGGTAGTTATTTTGGCTGTTGCCACAATTTAAACTTGGGAAAAGTTCTCGTATATGTCGTCTTGAACGACCTGGTGCACGATCCGGAGCATCCTGATCGTCGACCCATCATTGGTAGTTATTTTGGCTGCTGCCACAATTCAAATTTTTTCAATGCTCTCGTAGATGACGTCTTGAACGACCTGGTGCACGTTCTGGTTCATCCGGGTAGTGGACCTACCATTTAGAGATGTGTCGGTTATTGGCAAACAGACATGTTCTTGAAAATATTCATTTGTGTTTAGCGTGTCCTAAGCATGGAAGACGGACACGAGCAAGGCTTCAGCTGTACTTCCATTCAGCCGTGACCCATGCTTTAGCCAGATATTTCCAAGTGTATTGCCATGCATGACCCATGCAAACTTTCCTCACGTGGGCAACCTTTAAAAAAAGTATTATTGATTATTTTCTACATTTGGTTGAATAAACATAATTTGGTTGAATCAACCCTAGAATATGGTTATTATATGGACGAACAATATTTGTTTGACCCAAGAAAATGTGTTGGTTAGTAAAATTTGATTGATTATACCATATCTTTTGGTTGATACAAGCAAATATTTTGGTTGGTCCAAGTAAAACTTTTGATTAATCCAAGCAAATATTTTGCTCGATGTAAGAGAATATTTTAGTTAATTTAAATAAGTGTTTTTTGTGGTCTAAGGATAGAGCATGGTGGATTCAACCAAAACTTGTAGTTCATCTAACCATGAAGATCCCAGCACAATGTACCTGTTACGTAAAAGCAAACTGCAAACTGCTATAAATATCGTCAAGAACTACACAAGAGCGATTGGGATGGACTTTGGTTTGGACAAGTGTGCCGAAATTCATCTGAAGAAAGGAAAGATCACTGGCGTTCCCAAGCACCCTGAACTTGTGGATATAAGTGTTGTCAGACATCTTAACACTGGAGAGACCTATACATACATGGGTGTGCCTCGAAGCCGTATTCAGTGATAGATTCTCTCAGAAGCAAATACAAGCATCTTCTTCGACAGATTTGGTCTTCCAATTTGTCGGCGTTGAACAAGGTATCTGCGACTAACATGCCTGCCGTCCCGGTTCTACTCTACTCGTTTGGGGTGGTTCAATTGGCGAAGAACGAGCTTAAGGCCCTTGATGTCACCACACGGAAGATCATGCAAATGCATAACAGCTTGCATATCAATTCGTCAGTTCCGCGATTATACATTTCACGCCGTTAAGGCGGATGCGGACTTCCTAATCTCTATTGTCTTCATAACCGAATTGTTCTAAGTACAGCTTACATCGTTGCTAATGGCAGAGATCCGCGACCCTTGGCCTGAATTTTAACATCATAAGTGAGGAAAGTGCATTACTCTATTTAAATGCTTCACGTCTAAACGCCGATGTAAAGAAAGCAGAGTTTGGGAAATTCCACCGACAGCTACTCCACAAGCATATGCACGGAAACTCTCACAGAAATGTAGAGAGACACTCCTTGTCAAAGGAGCAAACTTTTGCTTTTCTCAAATCATCAGGGCTCAATTCAGGTACAGAGGGTTTTATTTTTGCATGCTAGGACGGTGTCATTTCCACCTTAGCATACCGTGACCGCATTTTATGTCAAGAAGTTCCCAGTGATAGGTGCAGAGCGTGTCATGCACACGCTGAGTACCTAGAACACATACTATCGAGGTGTCTGATCCACGCAGGAACGAAGTACATCTATAGACATGATGCGGCCATAAGAGTACTTTATTACCATCTTTGTCGCTCTTACGGTTCGCGACCGTGCCCTGCTGAACGCTCCAAGCGATATAGAGTCAATTGTCCGAAACGAGAAGTGCAAAATTTTCTGGAACTACGATTTTCGGGCAGCAGTCTCAATTGCGCACTCGAGGCCTGACATTGTTCTCCAGGACTTCGAGAAACGAACTATATTCGTGATCGAATTCTCGGCTCCGTCTGAGTATAAACTCACTGCAAAGGAGAAAGAAAAATAGGAGAGGTCTCAAGACATTAAAAGAGAGCTGCAACGACTGTACCCAAAATTTTCGGTACGAGTAATTGTCCTTGTGATAGATGCTCTCGGAGGTGCGAAACTATCACTGTTTCGCAAACTTGAAGCCATAACCGCGTGCCAAAAATATGCCAAGGCACTTGCGAGATGGATATAGAAAGCTGTCATTCTTCGGTCGCTTCGTGTCCTCAAGACACACGAGGGTTTCGCCGGCCTGTCGTTGTGCTTTCGTCGTACCGTGTGACCACCTATCTCACGGTTGTGAGACGTGGCCATAGGTGTGTTTTGCAGCGGTTCTACTGGGGGCTATTGACATAAAACTAAAGCTTGCAGTGTTTATAGGCGGAAATATAATCATTTCATTGAAGTACTAAAAGCATTTCTTCAACTTCGGAATAATTTAATACATACGTTCAGACGATATTAACTCTATTACAACTCGTTCTCTAATAAATTACACCGATTCATCTCTACTCTTCACAAATTTTTGATTATTATTATGGAGTTTAGTAAATGTTAAATAAAGTTGAAAGAATGTTTTGCCTAGAATGTATACTTTATGCCGCTAAAATCATCATGGGACTGTTTCAGGTTAATTGGAAGTTAAAATTATACTTCTTATACTTCTTCTTCTTATGGGTGTTACCGGCTCGAACCACGATTACAAGTCTGTTTTTGGAAATTTTCTTAAAAGAATCTACAAATGATAACTAACAACGGTTCGTCACTATTGTAGCGATACATTCTTTGATTCTGATGAGAGTGATTAAGCCTCAGGTTTCGATTTTGTTAATTTAAACTTAATTTCTAGGAAAATTCCACTACGGTTGATTGACCAGAGATATTTTCAATTTGGCCCTAATTGTAAAATTACATTAGGATTATTTGTGAATCGTGTTAAATAAAATCTACTGAAAATAACGATTCAAACTAACAGACCTTTTAAGAACAAAAATTGCACATTTTTTCAATTCCTTCAACTTTTTGAATCTTTTTTATAATTCAAAAATTTCATTGGAATTGTTTTGGAATATATTTCATATTCAGTGACCATTTGGATTGATAGGTCTATGAAAAAAATCATTTTTCCTATTCTTTGAAAATTATAAAATGTTGAAAAGTTTATTGCTTTTTTACTTGTTTTTAAAATTAAAAAAGGATTGAGGATGATTTGCATGTGTTTTTGTCGTGTAACAAAAACTTTTACGAAAATTTCTGAAACTGAATCTATCAAAAAAGTAATTTTTTCTGTTCTTTTAAATTTTTGATAATTATATAACTTTTTGAAATTTATTGAAAATTAAAAAAGAATCTAGGATGATTTGCAATATCTTTTTCATGAACTAGAACCTTATAAAAAAATTTAAATTTTGGTCCAATATATCCTAGAAATCTTAGAAATTTTATCAAAGGCTGACTCTATTGGACAAATCCTTCGAAAGTATCGAGGCTGCAACATTCAGATAAGCATGCATACAGACATACAGACATACAGGCATACAGACATACAGACAGACACATAAAAAATGTAACGGTTTTTGGACTCTGAGAGTACTGCAAAGTAAAGATCAGTTAAAAAGTAGAGATCTGGAATTTGGCCCATTACACACTCATTAATGATAATGTAAAAACTTATTAGCTATTTTGTATCCAGAAATTTTGGAATTGTTACATTAAAAGTACTAGAAGTGGAATTGGAGGCTGCTTAATATATTCTTATTTGTTAGCAAAATTAATCTTCATCGTTAGAAATTTATCTCATTGATTGGAAACTCGACGATGGTTGACCTGTCATCAGCAAAAAAAAAGTACAAAATTTCATGCCTAGCATTTTTCAACTATCAGTTTTCCTCCTGACATTTTTTATAGATTTCCCTATCGGTTTCTCTTTGGTCACGATAAAACGATAGAAAAAAATCACAATCCTCTCAAAATGAAAATTATCAATTATTTCATCACGTGACACCTTTCCTGAAGCCATGAGCGTATGTTGACATCATTTTTCAAATGTCGCTGTTTGTTCTAGACATACAGGTATACATGTCAATAGAATTAAGCGTCTTTACGAAATTCTTGAATAAAATTGTTTTTATTTTCGTTGCCTCAATTCATAAAGTCGAGTGAGATAGTAATTATCAGCCACTCATATAGCGCGTGAAAAATTTTTGGGGCGAGTGGGGCAGGAGGTAAGAAAGGGGGAGTCAGGAAATGAAAATCTTTTTCGTGGTATGTAGAGAGGCCACTAGTATATAAATAGAGGCATCTTGTAGAAAAATCCTTCTCTCCGTAAATGAACATCATCTACTGTCATTGAGTAGAAAAAAAAAGATGAAGATCGTCGCCGGGTCTCTATTCCTGGCTGTTTCCGTCATCCTGGATTCTATTGGTAAATATACTATAATATAATATAATATGATATAATATCATAACTATCACTTTCAGTGGCTTAGCCAGGATTTCGTGAAGGGAGGGGTTTGAAAGGCTGAACAAAAAGTACGTTACTACTTATAGGAAAAAATTAGGATAATTCAAGACGTAAAATT
The DNA here is from genome assembly GCA_932178445.1 of Andricus quercusramuli. Classification (NCBI taxonomy): domain Eukaryota; kingdom Metazoa; phylum Arthropoda; class Insecta; order Hymenoptera; family Cynipidae; genus Andricus; species Andricus quercusramuli. The sequence goes on along the minus strand of CAKNXH010000485.1, from coordinate 29,158 downwards.
GATAAATGTCATATTTATTATCCTTGCGGGAGAATTTGTTTCAAATTCATGAAACCGCTACATTACTGCGCACATCCATTAAACTTTCGTAAGATATTTTCAATTATTCATAAATTAAGACCAGTTCGTTTGAAATCAAAAGGTAGAATTTTCACCTGAGTTTATTTTTTTCTACCAAAAAGACGATCTTTCAAACCAATAGTTGGATCCTCAACCGTCACTAATAAATTTTCAATCCGTGAGTCACATTTTCAACAGAAAAGGATACATTTCTGCCAAAAGAGATGAATTTTCAACATTTCCTTAATCTGACTCGCGAAGTTTGATGAGAGAAGGCGATTGTAAAACATTTTTAACTTTATTGATAGAAAAGACGGTGATTGTCACACTTGAAAATATGCCACGTCACCCTCACTAAGGTAACATATGTAGAAATGATTTTCGCTCAAACTGAGGAAACTAGAATTATTCACACACCTGACATAGTTAACATTGCTTTATTTACGCCTTGTGTGTCAGCTGAACGAAAACATTTGTATAATTTTCAATGAAATTTATCCAACAATAAGTCAACAATCAGCATTATTGAGAAAATTCAAATTTATATCAATTTACTGAATTTGATTTCAATATAAAAAATAATTAATTAAGGATAACTGTACTAATTCCTTGAGAAAATAAGCTTTATAAAAAAGTTACGAATAGTAAAGAATGGTTCAGAAAGTGAAATAAGCTATTGTGATTTGAGATTGAATGAAAATTACGACTTTGGTCTCAAATGGAAGACGCGAGTATCTTACTTTTCATGAACTGTTTTAACTTTGCATGCACTACGTTTAGTTTCGAAAAAGAGATTCGAAAAGTAAATTAACAAGTATTGAAAAAGTAAACTCAATTCCCGGAATTAAAACTGTTTAATTGAAGAATATTTCTCTCCTTACAATTAGAAAGAATCATGAATATTCCAGCTTCTTAGAATGAATGTGAAATCAATTTATTCAACATAATTCATAAATATCGAGTCTTATCAAATAGAATCTGAGCAACATGATATGCAAAATTTTCTTTTTTGTCGACTAAGAATTTACGCAGTAGGTATGATCTAAAATTTTTTGTCTTCTTCCACGTCGGAGATGCGTGGGGGGGGCAGTGATATTCTATTTAAACAAGTCTTATCAAAGTGTACTGAAGGTTTGAAGATTAGTTTGTTATAATACCAAATTTCGTAGAATTCATATTCTCTCAAATGAGATTTGAATTTATCTGATTCTTCGGTACTGCAAGGTCAAATTTGTACCAATCAAGTGAAAAACAGTTTATGGCTACATTATATTACTTTCGACTAGAAATATATGCATCATTTTGACGAATTCCGTTCAGAGAATTTTCAAAAAGAATGATAATTAGGAGAAGGTTCAGGGAATTTTCCAGAAGAATTATACTTCTGAATTTAGCTTTCTTTTAAAAAAGAACTAAATATGAAGGTTAGTTCTGTCTTGGTTCATTGATTATTTTAAATAAATTATAATTTTGATTCAAAACAAAAATTTTCACAAGCATTCTGATTCTGATCTCGGAGAGGGTTTCTATAGAAATATTCCGACAAACTGAAATTATAAAACGAATAATTACAGAAAAAAGCACTTTCTCAAAGCAAAAAAAAACCTTTGTACTCTACAGCATTTGGTATTCGCCAAAAAACAACCATTCCTCCCATCGGTAGTAACTTCTTTCTTCGATCTACCAGGAAAGTTAGAAAAAAGTTTCGAAGCCCCAAAAAGATCAGTAAATTTCCTTCTTAATGCCAGCATGAGTCACCCAACTACGCTCTCGAGTTTTCAAATCCCGAAGACAACAACCCTCACACCAATCGCTAACCATTTCTAAATATTCTCTTCGAAAAGTATTCCAAAAAAGTGTGCCAAGTCGAAAGTATCCAATAAGGTCCCGACCTCATAATAAGATACAGGATATCTGAAAAACCAGTTCCAATAGTTTTAGCGAAACAATTTCCATTGAAACTTCTTAATATGTTAGAAAAATGATTAGCCGATTTTTTTGTAACTTTGCAGGTGTAAAGAGGATCCCACACTATAAAAAAAAAATTAATTTTTTGGGCAATCGTTCATATTTAGTGGTGGAAATCACCCCTTCTATATTTTTGATACTTTTACTATTTTAAGAGGTATCATTGTTTTTTCTTTCTTGTTTATGCGCAAAATTGTTCTAATTGATTCTATATTATAATATTATCTTGAGTTTTAAAAATACTTACCCCCTAGAGTATCATAATTCAAAAAATCTACCCCTATAGGATGCTTCGCCATATGACACATAGTTTAAGATTTTGGACTTTGTTGCTGCAAACATCTAGTTTTGATAATTAATTCTATTAAAAATTATCAGTCTTATTTGAAATAACCCCTAAATTATGTGCCATCCACCCCTTTAGCATTATCAATAAATAAAAAATTTAGTTATTAATATGACATTTTTGTAAGTAATTGATTAAAATATTTAGTTTGGACAATCAATAATGATATAACTAATTATTTGTTAACGATGGCACATGTTCTTATATTAATAAACCCTTGTTATGTGAAAACTACCCCTCAAAATTTTTTTATGTTTTGTTTAGCAGGCGATTTTAATGACAATACATATATAACGGAACTGTTTAAAGAATTTTTATTTAGGTTCAGGCACGTACATATTTCCATTGAAAATTGTACACACATGCACGTACCCTTTCGCATATCGTCCCTCTAACCCTTGTTGCTCAAGGCTTTCGACTTACAATATATCTTCTACGAAATAAACAATAAATGTGTGATATGATGAGTGTGTGTTAATTTGACCATTTGAAAAATTGCGCATAAAATTCTAATCTAATTCTAATTTTCATCTAAAATTGTTTTAAATAACGAAAGATTAGTTAAAAAGAAACAATATTATTCGATTTTCAAGGCACGAAGTTTTCACAGTAATGATATTCTTCGAAGAAGTGTTTTAAGCACAATCTCTTCTTGCACCATGCACATGTTATTACTGCAACATCACCGCAAATATCACAAAAAGGTTCAATATCTTCCTTGAAACAAAAGTCTACAGGGTTATCAAAATGTGGAGGTCTATTTTCTATATATCCGCTTTTATACCAAGAATATTTGAATACGTTAATAAATCTAGGTGAAGACAATTGATTATGTGTGAGGGACTGTAATTTTATAATGTTATTTCTAATATGCAAGTTAATATCAGACCTCAAAAGAATAGAAGTGTCAGAGATTTTTCGTACGAAATTCTTCCAGATTCTAAACCCAAACACATCCAAGGGCTGGATTTTCCCAGTTGTGCCTTTTGGAATAGTTTTCAGTAAAAGGGTTTTACCTTCCGGTATAGCAGTTTGCACGGTTTGTTCACACTGGCCACTCCATGAATCCAACAATAACACAGAATTTTCTCCTACGTTAGGGAAAAATATATCTTAAAGCCACATTTGCAGTAATTCTGAAGAAAGTTTACCGGATTTAGAGGCCTGCAAATAAATATTGTTTGCCTCAAAAAGCCCTTGGCTTACTCTTGGTCCAAATTGTCCGGATGGTTCCTTTAAAACTACAAAAAGGGGTGAAAGTAAGCTTCCATCGGCAGATATGGTTGGCTGAATCGTATAGCTATGCTTGGTGGAGGAAACCGATTGAACAACATTTTCCACAGTTTTTGTTCCTTTAAAGCTCAAAGTTCTTCCACTGTTTAATTCTAAATTAAACCCACTTTGATCGGAATTGAAAATTTTGCTTTCCCCATACCTCAGAATTTCTGATTTTACATTGTTTTTAAAAACATCACATTCTGTTATGAATTTTCTTGAATTTCCATACCCACCAACGTGATGCTTTAAACCATGGCATGTCCAATTCATGCTTCTTTTGTAAAGCCCATCTTCGAAGATCTATATCGTGAACTGTCATCTTTGAATCAATAGCCTCCTTCAAATTATCGAATGTGCATTTTGCAACGTTGTATAGCTTATCTTCTCGGTCACCACCACTGTTGACTTGTTCTTGCCATCTTCTCAATTGTCGCTCTGAACGAAGCTTCTTGAATCTTTGATGAACGGTTGTAAAAGATAACCGTTTTTTCTTTCCAGAATTCCAAAAGTCAACAGCTTCTTTTTTATAGTCAAAATTAACTCTCTCCTCTTGATATAAACAACTAGGAACTTCACCATAATCCTTTTCTTCTTCTTGTTCTTCATCTTCAATCGGTTGTATGTCAATTTGACTATCCTCATGAGCAAATTGTAAGTCAACTGAATTTTCAATAATAAATGAGGAATCAAACACACTCTTCATTATAATATCCTCTATTACATCGCGTAGATGTACCTCCTCAGGTGTTACTTCTGAAGGCTGAATTCCAAGTTTTTCCTTATTGAACGTTATTGTCATTAACGATATTATATTTAATGGATTGATTCTCATTTTATTAGTAACACTTCGCACAATATAAAAAGAAGCAAATGTGACTGAACAAATGTTCTTTTCGTTCGCTTTACATACATGCCTGATAATGGCTTATATACATTCCTGATAATTTTATATTTGTACAGTTTTATTAAAATTGCCAAAATAATAATATTTTTATCATATCAGACACCCAACTTGTAAAAAGTCAATATTTTGTCAATTAGGTTATTTTTACGTATGTCATATGGCCTCATTTGGATAATAATAACGACAATTTATCTTATTATTAAAAAATGATCCAATTTTAATATTGTCGTTATTATTATCTGAATGAGACCGTATGACATACGTAAAAACAAACTAATTGACAATTATTCATTTGACGGTCTAAATAATAAGTTGTGTCTCACACAAATTCTGAAGGCAATATTTTGTATGTTTTTTCCATTTATTCTTTATTTCGTAGAAGATATATTGTAAATCCAAAGCCTTGAGCAATAAGGGTTAGAGGGACGATATGCGAAAGGGTATGTGTAATGTGTGTACAATTTTCGATGGAAATATGTACGTGCCTGAACCTAAATAAAAATTCTTTTAACAGTTCCGTTATATATGTATTGTCATTAAAATCGCCTGCTAAACAAAACATACAAATTTTTTGACGGGTAGTTTTCACATAACAAGGGTTTATTGATATAAGAACATGTGCCATCGTTAACAAATAATTAGTTATATCATTATTGATTGTCCAAACTAAATATTTTAATCCATTACTTACAAAAATTTCATATTATTAACTAAATTTTTTATTTATTGATAATGCTAAAGGGGTGGATGGCACATAATTTAGGGGTTATTTCGAATAAGACTGATAATTTTTAATACAATTAATTATCAAAACTAGATGTTTGCAGCTACAAAGTCCAAAATCTTAAACTATGTGTCATATGGCGAAGCATCCTATGGGGGTAGATTTTTTGAATTATGATACTCTAGGGGGTAAGTATTTTTAAAACTTAAGATAATATTATAATATAGAATCAATTAGAACAATTTTGCGCAAACACAAGAAAGAAAAAACAATGATACCTCTTAAAGCAGTAAAAGTATCAAAAATATAGAAGGGGTGATTTCCACCCCTAAATATGAACGATTGCCCAAAAAATTAATTTTTTTTTATAGTCTGGGATCCTCTTTTCACCTGCAAAGTTACAAAAAAATCGGCGTCGGACACCAACCTAACCCCCCTTGTAAGTGAAGTTCATCTGACTTGAATAAGTTTTGTTCTAACGGCTTCACACTTAGACAGAATTTTTGAATTAGAATTGTGAGTTTGCGACGTAAGCAGTTGAAATTACTATAAATTGGATATTATTTAATTATTTAATTCTAACAACTTACAATGTCGAACAAGAAAAGTTGAATGTTTCAGTATGAAAAGTGCTTATCTTTTCTTCTGCAGTCTCTAATAAAGATAATATTGACCGTTTGAAGAGAGTACAACATGTCAGAAAAACTGTAATTTGGTGATTGTGAATTCTTTTTTGTTGAAGCTCCTCCGACTGTAATGAACGCATTCTCAACACATTACATGATTTATTAAAAATAAATTTGCATCAAAATACACCTACTATGTCTTTCAAAAATCCTGGCCCCTCTACAAATCATTAAAAAACACTTTTAAAAAAATTGCTTAAAAAGGCAAAAACATTTGGTAAATCTTCATTTGATTGCTATGCGTCCATAACATGCCATAAATAAACCAACATTAACTTTTACAAATTTCAATAAATTTCCAGGAATTTATGAAAATTTTGGGTAATTTTATCAGTTATATATGGTAACTTTCCATAAACTTCCGCAAAATTCTATCATCTGCAACCATAATTTCCTCACAGTTTGTACGGTGAGTGGTCTGATAATCTTGAAATGGGAGCTCAAAGATGTAAAATTGTTATTATTTACCTCTGACCTCACTTTTCAGTCTCTAGAGCGGGAAAAGTAGAGCTTTAGCCCCGCTTCATAGGCGTCAAAAAGGCCTGAAATCATGCATGTGTCATAAAGAATATATTTCTAAAACCCTTTATTATTGTTTTCATAATATTTATGCATATTCTCGGTAAAAATATTGAAAAACAAAGGATCAGAATTTAAAAAAATTTAAAAACTTTACGAGGACACTTACGCATGACGGCACACTCTCTAGCCTAGAACCTCCATTGCAGCTTGCGCGGTCGTTCCACAATTCAAACCGATAGTCATTCTGCGCGAATTTCTTTCAAACAATTTTTCTTATAAACCGATTTCTATCTAAGTGAATGATTTCAGCTTCTTTCATCTCACACTAAGCCCTCTACGCTAAATAAGATGAATAAACTCCGTGTCTACCATTACGCGCATTCCCCTATCAGTTGAAAATTTACGTATTTTGTTAAAAATTCCTCTTTTTGGTAGAAAATCAATCTTTTTGGTTGGAAATTCATCTCTTTTGTTGAAAAATCCGAGAAACTATTCACACTGTAAAATTCCGAGAAAGATTTTTTTCGGCAAAGTAGTATCTACGCGGTATCGGTACGACAAAAGTATTTTTCGCATTAAAGGTTACAGCGAAGAATTCAAAGTTGCCATTTTTAGGAACTCGAAAATCAGAGACTCTCCTGATTTTGTAAAGTTCTCGAAGAGATTCTTTTTTGGTAAAGTCGATCTGACGGTGTACTATTACTTAACTCTACAAAATCGGGGAAGGAATATCCTAAAAGAAGCAATCACATCTGAGAACATCCCTAATCAATGGTGCGGCGCGCCAAAGAAGGATCTGTTTAAGAATTATAGAGTGCCAAAAGAGTTTTTCATTTTCGGAATTTTCTAAAAAACCAACTTTGTTTTTTAGGCTCCAACCCTAAATACTAAAAATCAACCCCACGATACAGCGTCAGTACGACTTTGATAAAAATATTTTTTTTTTTTCAATTTTACAGTGTCAATAGACTTTCTGATTTTTGGTCCTTGGAAACCTTAACTTGAATTTTCACCGAAGGTTTTGATTGTTCAGACGTAGAGCTGGTTTTTTGAAGGAAAAAAAATGTTAAGCATTCAAGACCCTATAAAAGGCCCAGCACTACATTGTACTTTGTTTTTTACAGGTTTGCGTTTTTACGAAGGGGATAATTTTTTGTACATAGGGGTAGTTTTTTCAATCTTTTGTGCATTCGAGAGTCCAGAACAAGCCAAGAATTCTGTCGGATTTGAAATTTCATTTTTTTGAATTTTTCATGCTGCAGGAGCTGACTTGTCACAAGTTAGCACCCCCTCTCGAAACTTTTAGTGTCAAAAAAAATGTTGTGGCCCAAAATCGGCAGTACAGCCCAAAAGCCACCCAAAAAAGTTCAAGATTTGGTTACCAAGAAATTTGGGAATTTTGATCGTGGAGGTGCAAGCCGAATGAATTTAAATAGGGGTTTTAATCAAGAAATATAAATTCTCAACAAAACAATCAATTTAAAACCAAATACTTGATTTTTCAACCAAAACAGTTGCATTTTTACCCAAAAAGATTAAATTCCTACTAAGAGTTATTAGTTTCTTGAAAATTTATTTAAAAACTGATTTTTTTACAATCAAGACTCTTAAAAATGTTCTCAAAAATCTTAAGGAAAGTTTTGTATTTTCTGGAAAACTTTCAAAATTCTCAAAGAGATAAGAAATATTTTTTTGAAATATTTCAATTTGAAATTATTTTGAAATCATTATACAGCTTTTAAGTCTACTACATACCTTTCAATTTTTTTTTCGAATTCTACAAAATTGAGAGATTACATTAAATTCTTTCAGCTTTCTCTTTGACAATTTTAAAGATCTGTTACAATATCTTATAATATTTTTAAATGTTCTGGTGAAATCTGTATAATCTTCAATGTTTGAATACGGAACATTTAAAAATCTACATTTAAAATTAAATATCTACACTTTTGACGATTCAGAATAGAAAAATCTCGAATTTCATGGATTTATAAATAAACATTCTTAAATTTGGCTGAATTGAATAATCAAAAGTCAAGCTTTCAATTAAAAATCTCTCCAGTTAAAGAAATTTCAAATGTGAATCATCAAAGTTACAGAATTTTTAAATTAGTAAATAAAAATTTTTAAATTTAGACGATTTTGGTATTGAAGAGCTGATTTTTTATTCCTAAATCATCCAAGGTGATGGTATTTCGAAAGCAAATAATGAAGATTACAGAATTTTTTGTTTTAATACCTGAATCTTTCAACATATTTAATTCCATGTAAATTGTCAAAATTTAAAAAAAATCAATTTTGAAGATTTTCAGTTCGAAATTTCACAATTATAATTTTTTATGTGTACAACATATGTATCTGTATGAAAAAAGGAACTTTGCAGGAACTTTAAGTTGCATGAATCTGTGCCTTCAAATGTAACAATATACTGTTTTAATTTTTTTCATGACGTAACTGCAGTCGTAATTGGATCCTTTTTCAACGACATTCCGAACACTGCAACAAATTTTTAATGAACCTAAAGACAGATTAAAATTTATTATGGTTGTGTCGATCTGACGCGACGAGAATTTTATATTATAATTTAAACTGAAGGATGTCAATTTCTTCCCAAAAATTCCAAGCGAAAAGATATACTTATAAGATGTCAATCTGATGCATTCTGATAAACTGTCAAACTGGGTATTAAAAAAATCAAGAGACGTACGCGAAAAGTGAACGGAAACACATGAGCTTAAATTCTGACAAATAAATGAATGATTTTGAAGATCATTTTAAATTTTAATTGAACAGTTGCATGAGACAAACATTTATTTTCCTTTCTTCATTTTCTGTATTTTTCGTTCCTATACTTAGATATTCTAGAATATATTATATTTACAATTAATATCAAAAATGACTTATTTTTATTCCTTCTTACAGAATTGATAAGTTCCGTTGAGCCAGAACGGGCGACCTTGGCGGAATTATTTCCTGAATACCTGCAATACGGTTACCTGCCTCCTCTCCAAATATTTAGAAATCGCGTAATTAGAAGGAGTACTGCATTCAGACAAATAGGTGATCACATTCTGCCTCACGACTATGCAAACCCTCTCTTAGCAAGGGGTCATGTCATCTTTGGACGGATAGAATGCGACAGATCAGGCAGTAATGACCGGGCGAAAGATTATATTGCACCGCTATGGGAATTGTTTCCCTCGCTACAACATGAAAAACGTTGGGTATTTGACACAACTCTAAACCGTTGGGTAACTCTGGATCCAAATGAATTTAAGAAATTGGGTTTTGGCTATATGTTTTCACTCGTTCTAGTGCAACAATCATTTGCTCTAGGATATAGGCTAACAACGGACCATCCAGGTGTTGACGCACGTGCACATCACATCGCATACTCAAGAGCAAACCGTGCAGTAGACATGATACAAACCACTGAAGCCAGAAAAATGAATGCGGCACAAACATCATATGCTGATAGCAAGTCATTAATCTGTAGAACATACGAAGAGGCATATTATACTGTATTCGAAGAAATTGCAGGTGAATATGATCTCCATATTTTGGGTAATATGTAGTAAGGTATCATATTGTACGCGCCAAGGTGCATAATATACCATTGAACTTTCCATAGCTTTATTCTTCAATTAAAATTAAACTTCAGTCTACATATTAATCATATTTAGACATCACACATTCTTGCACACTTTTAATAAAGGCTTCATGACATGTAATACATATTTTAATGAAAAGCTGACTGCTCAGCTGATGTTACATACGTCGCCTTAATAATTATTAATGATTCCTCAAGTCTAGAGAAAGAGACAGACTTACTATTCCGCATGCAATATTCTGTATACTGTTAGTCTTGAGTCGCTGTACTATACACAGTTTTTACTGCGATTTTCGTTGTGTACTACAAAAATATTGTAGGTGAATACTGGTGCAGTTATTTTGGAAGACGGGCGTAGCCGCTGAGGTATAGAATTAGCAGTCTTTTCCTGGGAGGATCTAGATTAATTGTGGATTCGGTGAAAATATGGGGCGTGTCGCATATGGTAAAACCCTGTCTTGTGAAAAATAAGAATCGTCTCGAAACAAAAGAAACTAATTGTCGGATTTTGAGAAATCAACACAAAAGCATGATCATGTTGACCTAATTTTGAGTGAAATCTCTTGCCGACATTCCATTCAAAGCAAAGCAAACCTTACAATTACTCCATGTTACGTATAGAATCAGAAAGGTGTATTAGTGACGCGGAAAATTCGTGAATTTATATTAATTTATTGTAATGAATCATTTAGAATAACAAAATTTACTGTAGAATTGTACTCTTTTAAGGATTTTGTTCAAATTAAACACGTGTTTTTTAAATTTCGCAACTCGAAAAATTGTATTATAATTATTTCCAGATAGTGTACACTATCTGGAAATTGTATCTTATTAGAAAGGACTCATCATGGAAATGTATTATATTGTTGGAAATAATAAAAGTATTTGAAACTAATTCACAACTCGTTCCACAACTTATTTATTATAATACACATACCTATGCTTCTCGATTTCTATATATTTGAAACATTTTGTAAGTTATGTTTTTATTTTCTGGTTGTGAAATTGAAAAGTACTACCATTGAGTAGCAGGAACTTCTTTTGCATACGAATTCAGGAATCTCTTAATTATATTCACAAATAAAATCAACTTCGTTCTGTCTGAATCCACTATCGTGCCGCATGATATCATTAACATTTCGAATTCATTCCAAAATGATTTCACAAGATTTTAAACAAAATTTGCATTTTGCCTACAGCGGTTCTCGTTCTGATTTATTCCACTCTAGTTTCGAAACTTCATTTTAGGTAAGTCCATATCATTATAAATGAGGTTTTCAATACATCTCATTACTTTCGAATAAAGTTTTTCTTTACAAATGTTCATAGCTTAAAAAACCATTAAGACAGGCAGAGAGCAAATAGCATGTAATGGACATTGCACTGAAGATCGAATTACATAAAAATTGAATTTTTGATAATATTGTAAGCGGATTACATTAAACATCTTTTTGAAGAAGCAAGAATCATTAAAAATCAACTTCAAAATACGTATCAACAGAGAACGATTCGATGAGAATTTGTATTGCACGATATTAAAAATTCGTTTGGATAATTACCATTTCAATTTGAAACTACTCTAGAAATTATCATACTGGTCAAATAATTACTGATTACATTAAATGAACATACAAGAATCAGAAAAAATATGTAGGCAGGTTGAGTGAAATTAAAGACCCATGAATTACGAGCAAGAAATCCAAAATATATTCATATACTTTTGTAGCTGGTCATATTAATGTCAAAATCAATAAAGTTATAAATAGACACGAATATTCACAGACATATATAAACTCACATACCTAAATATAAAAGTTCTTCATCGAGCGAGATGTTTAATTGTAAATATAAATATAAATGCATGAATCCACAATTATTTGAAATGCAGTCCAAATTATTTTGCAATATTTTAAACAACATTTTTATTCTCAATTGCAAACTGATGGCGCATGTTTCGAGAAAAAGTTTTTATCCCGTCTGAATCCGATCTCATTCCAAATCATTTCGCATTACATTCGAATAAAGTTTTTCTTGTCAAATTTATGCTCACTTAAGAAAAATGTGGGATGTTTCTAAATCTTTTTTCAAGAATCTGGAAAATAGGACTTTTCTGTATGAAGAGTTATAAAATTTTACCCTTGAGTTTTATTAAATCAGAAATTTTATTTTCTGTTTGGCAGCCTGATGTATAACTGTATATGTTTTATTATTCAACATCAACGTTTTATATTGAATTTAAAAAGTTCTGAAATAATAAGTAATGATGTTAATAATTTCGAATTGAAAGCGTTTGAAATTCACCAAGATATATATTAAACTATTTTTAACTGAAAAAACGGTCTAAGTAGAAAAATTTTACATTAGGTCAGACATAAAGGTCAATGTATCGATTGAAAGGAAAAGAAATTAAACTAGTATCATTTTAAATGAAATCGTTAACAATGGAATAATTTCAAATTACAGAGCTTCAAAATCAAAAGTGCAATTTCAATCGAAAGTAGTTGAAATGGTATCACTTGTAATTCAACCCGTTTAAAATTGAACAATTTCATTTTTAATTGTAAAATCTCGTAATAGAATTACTTCAGATTAAAATCTCGAATTCAGGTAAATTGCAAAATGTTAAATATTAAATATTCTATTATTTCTCATTTTGTCGGAATACCTTGCAATTAAATTAATTAAAAGAAGGAAGCCACTAAGAAAGAAGACATTTTCAGTTCATTAAATATACTGATGTATTCACTCAATAAATCGGGTAAACTACTTGTTACACTAATTGTTCAAAGTTTTTCAAGTAGATTAGAATATTTATTGCGCTCATTGCGAAATTTGGTTACCAGCCGCGCACGCACGAAGCTTTCGAATTAAAAAAAAAAGAGAATAAAAAGAAATTGCAGAATTAAAAAAACATTAGGGAAAATTTGAATTATTGTGAAAGATATATTAAGAAGGTTTAGATTAATGTATATTGTAAGAAATTCGTCTTATTTGGTTGAAAAATGTATCGTCTTGGTCGGAAATTCATCTCATTGGTCGAGAACTCGACGACGGTTGTTATTACCAAAAGAAGTATGAGTAAAAAATTGCATGCATAGTATTTTTCAACTATCAGTTTTTATCCTAACTAGAAAAAATCACAGGCCTCGCAAAAATGATAATTATCAATCATTGTATCACGTGAACCTATCGTGCAAATATGTGCAATAACTGAAGCTTTAGAATATATGAAGTCAGGCCAATAAATATCTCTTTTTCAAGAACCTTTCCTTAAACTCTGATCGTATATTTGCATAATTTTTCAAATGCCGCTGTTTGTTCTTCAACATACAGGTACACAACTCATAAAGTTGAGTAAGATAGTAATTATTACCAACCACATACCACGTGAACGATTTTTCGGGCGGTTGGGGCAGAAGATGAGAAAGGAGGAGTCAGCAAATCAAAATCGTCTTCGTGGCATGTGGGCAGCCCACTAGCATATATACAGATGCATCTTGTAGGAAAATCCTTCTCTCCGTAAATCAGCATCATCCACTGTCATCAAGTAAAAAAAAAAGAATGAAAATCACCGCCGGAACTCTATTCCTGGCTCTGGCCGTCATCCTGGATTCTATTGGTGAATATACAATAATATAATATATCTATAACATTAAGTGGCGTAGTCAGGATTTCGTAAAGGGAGGGGTTCGAAAGACCGAACAAAAAGTACGTTACTACTTACAGGGAAAAATTAGGATAATCTAAGACATAGAATTGATAAATGACATATTTATTATCCTTGCGGGAGAAAATGTTTTAAAATCATGAAAATGCTACATTATTATGCACATCCATTAATTTTGTCTACCATATTTTCAATCATCCGCTAATTAAGACCATATTAGAGCCATTCAATTCCATGTAAGGGGATTTTCGGAAAAATGATAAAATCTGCAACTAAGGAAATTAATTTTTATCCAAAATGATTAATCGTTGATCAAAAAGTGAAGTTTCAACGAAACTTTTAACCAAAAATGTAAACTGTTAACGAAAAATGTATTAATTGATATTTTTATAAGAAGCGATTTCAATTTTGAATAAGAAGTAATTTTTTTCTACCAAAAGGACAAACATTCAAACCAATAGTTGAATCCTCAAGCGTCAATAATGAATTTTCGACCCAGCAGTGAGATTTTTAATAGAAAAGGATCAAATTTCTGCCAAAAGATATGATTTTTTAAAATTTTCCTAATCTGTTTCGGAAAGTTTAATGAGAGAAGGCGATTGTGAAATGTTTTTAACTTTATTGATGCAATATGAAGGTGATTGCGACACTTATAAATAGGTTACGTCACCCTCACTAAGGTAACATAATTACAAGTGATTTTCCTTCAAAATGAGGAAAATGGAATTATTTACAGACCTGATATAGTTAGCATTGCTTTATTCACGCGACTACATTTAATAATGTATTTAGCACATTTCTATCCTCAATAAAATAATTTTTATCAAAACGTTACCAATAGTAAAGAATCGTAGAAAGTAAAATAAGCTGATATGATTTGAGATCGAATGCAAATTCCGACTTTTATCTCAAATGGAAGATGCGAGTTTTTAACTTTTCATAGACGCTTTCAATTTTGCATGCACTACTTTTCAGTTTTGAGAAGAGATTCAAAAAGTAAACTCAATTCCCGAAATTAAAACTTGTGTAATAAAAACTAGCTCTTTCCCTATAATTAAAAAAAAATCGTGAATATATCTATCTTTATACAATAAGTTTGTCTTCTCCCACGTTGGAGATGCGTGCAGGAGCAGAGAGATTGAATTTAAACAATTTTTATCAAAGTGTACTTAAGGTTTGAAGAATACTTTGTTATAATACAAGATTTCGTAACATTTATTTTCTCTCGAATAAGGTTTTAATTTGTCTGATTCGTAGCTACTCCAAAGTCGAATTTTGTACCAACCAAGTTAAAAACAGTTTATGGCTACATTATATTATTTCCAATTAGATATATATGCATTATTTTGACCAATTCCACTCAGAGAATTTTCAGAAAGAATGATAATTTGAAGATGGTTCTGGGAATTTTCCAGAAGAATTATACTTCTGAATTATGCCTGTTTCAAAAAAGAAGTATAATGAAGTGTAATTATGTCTTGGAACATTGATTATTTCAAATGAGTTCTAATTTTCATTTAGAACAGGAATTTTCACAAGGATTGTCATTCTGATCTCGAAGATAGTTTGTATACAAATATTTCGACGAACAGCCATTATAAAAAGATTAATTACAGAAAAAAATCACTTTCTCAAAAAAAGCCTGTGTACTATTCAGGATTTCGCAACCGCCGAAAAACAACACTTCTCTCCATCGGTAGTAACGTCTTTTTTCTAGGATCTACCAGGAAAATTAGAAAAAAGTTTCGAAGCCCCAAAAAGATCAGCAAACTTCCTTCATAATGCTAAAACGTGTCACCCAAGTACGCTCTCGAATTTTCGAATCCCGAAGAAAACAACCCTCACACCAATCGCTAATCATTTCTAAATATTCTCTTCTAAAAGCATTCCAAAAATAAGTTCCAAGTCCAAAGTATCCAAAGAGGTCCCAACCTCATAATAATATGCATGATATCCGAAAACCACCCCAAGTAGTTTTGGATTGATTTTACATCACTTCTAAATGTTAACTTTAAACGTTACACAATTTTGGTATGTACATTTTAAAAATTGAAAACTGGTCAACGTTATAGATTTGAATTTGAATTTCTACAATTTTTAAGAGATACGATCAAAAGCTTTTGAATTTAAAAGATTTGTAAATCAAAATTCTTAAATTTGGACGATTTTGCTATTGAAAAGTCGAGTTTTTATTTCTAAATTTTCCAAGCTGATGAAATTTCCAAAGAAAATAATCCAGATTACTTATTCTATTTAAAGCGCCTAGTAGAAAATGATGCTGCTCTAAAGGCTTCTATCTAGCAGTTCAATTTTTGGGATTTCAAATAAAAATTTTATTCGATCTGATAGATTGACCATTGCAAATTCTCCAGTTATTAACAGTATAAATGACAGCGTAGATTTTTTTAAATTCTCATAATTTTTTATATGTGCAACATATGTGTCTGTATGAAAACAAGAAACTTTGCAGGAACTTTAAGTAGCATGAATCTGTGCCTCCAAATATAACAATACACTGTCTTATTGATTTTTCATGAATTAACTACAGCTGTAATTAGGTCCTTTCTAAGAAAAATTCCTAATACTGCAACAAATTTTTAATTGACCTGAAGTCAGATGAAAATTATGGTTGTGTATATCAACCGCGACGAGAATTTTATATTGTAATTTTGATTTAATCGCAACAATTCCAAGCGGAAAGATATATTTATAAGATCTCAAACTGACGCATTCGGATAAGCCGTCAAACTAGGTATTAGTTATTAAGTAAATGGATGAATTTACAAATAATTTTATAATTTAATTTAATGATTGCGTGAGAAAAACATGGTTTTTTCCTTTTTTGTTTCTGCCTTTTGCTTCCTTTATTCAAATGCTCTAGTAGATATTATATTTATAATAAATACCGAACTTCACTTATTTCTATTCCCTCTTACAGAATTAATACGTTCAGAAGAGCCAATACCGACGACTTTGGCGAAATTATTTCCTGAATTCGAGCAAAACGGTTACCTGCCTGATGCCATACTAATTACTGGCCAGTATCGCGCAATTATAATGGGTTCTACATTCACAAAAATAGGTAATCACATTCTGCGGCGTCCATACCATACCCTCTATTACTTAGCAAGGGGTCATGTCATCTTTGCATGGGTAGAATATGACGTATCAGCTGACCGGAGTAAAGACCTTATTTCACCGCTATGGCAATTGTTTCCCTCCCTGAAACATGAAGAACGTTGGGTATTTGACACAACTCGTAACCACTGGGTAACCCTGAGTCGAAATGAATTCAACAAATTGGGTTTTGGCTATGTTTGGTACCTTGTTATAGAGCAACAAGAAATCGCTGAAGGACACCGGCTAACAAATCCTAGTCCAGTTATTAACGAACGAGCACACCGTATGGCATACTTAAGAGCAAACGAAGCAACAAACATGGTACAAGTCACTGAAGCCGAAAAACTAAGAAGTGGACAAACATCCTTTGTTGATAGCGAGAAATTCATCAAGAGAACATACATAGAGGTATATGATCGTGTATTCCGCGAAATTGAACGTGAATCTCAGAAACCTATATAACTAATTAAATTACCGTGAATTGTCGAAAATTTCCAGAAATTCATAGACATTTTTTGATTGATTTTTGATTTAAAATAAGTTCAGAGAAATTTCATGCTTCGTTATCAATAATCTAATATGGAGTGAAATCATGAATGTATTCCCAGAAATCTTTAAAATCATCAATCCGTTATAAAAATATTGCATGCGCCAAGGTGCATAATATACTATTAAACTTTTCATAGCATAAGTCTAGAGACAGAAGAAAAATTACGGATTTGCATGCAATATTCTGTTTAATGTTAATCTTTGGACCGCTGTACTATACACAGGTTTTACTGCGATTTTCCTCGTGTACTGCAAAAATATTGTAGGTGAATACTAGGGCAGATATTTTGGAAGACGGGCGCAGCCGCTGGGGTGTAGAATTAGTAGTCTTTTCTTGAGGAGGACCCCGATTAATTGTGTATTTGGTGATAACAAAAGTAACTATAACATTCTGCTCTGTCAACGATTTTGTCCAAATTAAACACTTTTTTTTTTTTAATTTTGCAATATAATAAATTTTATTACACTATTTGAAAAATGTATCTTATTGAAAAACAATTATCATGGAAAAGTATTATATTGTTGGAAATAATAAAAGTATTTAAAACTTATTCAAAATTCATTCCGCAAATTATTAATTATAATACACAGGTATGTCTATGCTGCTCTATTCAATTCGTTCGATTAAGCTATTTCTGTTCGATTTACATAAAATAGAATCACGCTATTCTATCATAGACCTCTCTCAAAAGGGTATTATAGTAGATAGGAATATGCAACCACCATATTGGTTCCTGGATAATTTGCGGGAAACAATGGGATAAGCATGTCGTGTATTGAATTAAAATTAAGTTTAGAATATAATGAAAATCTTCTGAGGTAGTGCTCCGTTTTGTAAGCACAGAAGCGTAGATGGATTTGAATTTTATCGTTTTCCACTAGGACAAAGAGAAAAGGCTGTCAATGTGGATTATAAATTGTAGACGCAACAAATGGGAACCGAATCGCAATTCAAAATTATGCGAAGTAAGTACTTATATTTATTACCAAAACAATATAATTTGACTATCTGTAGTCTGAAGCTTATGGCTAAATATCATTAAATTGCCTGTGAGCATTTTTTTGGTATGTTTGAGCGAAATATGATCCAGAAGAAAGTAAAGTTAGGAACCCGATTTTTTTTTAATTCAGTAGAAAAATTCATTTACTACCATATGTATGCATTTTTATATCCATTTTAAATTAGATAAAATTTCGAATCAATAATTATATAAGTGAACTCTGTTATCGTTATCATCTGGAAAAGATTGTAAATGTAGTTATAATTTAATCTCACAATAATAAAATTTATCATAATTTACTCTCAAGTTTTTGTAGCACTTATCTTATTTGTAAGGTACATTACCGTACTGAAATTTTTCATTTTATAAACAAAAAGAAATATTATTACCAAAATAAATGGTGAGTTATTCGTTATAACATGTATATTGTATATGATTATATAAATTTCAGTTTGATAAATGCTACGAATAATAATAATATTTATTATTATATAAGTTCTACAGAATGAAAGAAAATGAATTATATATAGAATAATGGCAGTAATTACCAATCTTTCAGTTTTTAAGAAATATGTCAACAAATTTTTAAGTTGTCTACTTGCTCGGCAATTATTACCTTTGCTCAATAGCAATCCATTCGCCACTAATATTTTATTATGCATTGGATGATGTAGTGAATTTTTTTCATAAACAATAAATTTTCTTATTTTTTTCATAAACGATGCAAGTTATTACGGAAGAGTAACATGTATTTTAGTGTAACTTTTTTCATACGTAAAAATTTGTATCGAATCTGTTGTTCATGTAAAAATAAGTAAATTCTTGTATTGAGAGAAATATCAATTTCTTCTCTGATAGAAAATTCATCTCTTTGATTGAAAATTTAAATATTTTTTTAAACATTTTAATGTTTTTCTGAAAGCTCATGTTTTTGGCTGCCACAGACTACTACTACTAGTGCCGGAACATAAAGAGCCGTTCAAAACCAGAGATCGAAAATTTGGACGATTATATTACACTCTAATGAATGAGAATGTAAAAATTGAAATAACTTCTTTAGGGCTGACCAGAAACTGAAGTTTCATGTTATGTTGTTCTTATATGTATTCTCTACAATGCCTGCGATTAGCCAGAGCACCAATGCCAACTTGATTGGCCAATCAAGTCCGGTCAGTCCCCACCATGAGGCGCTCTTATGCAGAAGTCTTTCATCTAGCAGTTTAATTTTTAAGATCCAAAATTTAACTTTATTCAATTTAATAGATTTTCCATGTAAAATTCCTTAATTGTTAACTGTATGAATGATAACATTGATTTATTGGTTTAAAATTCTCATCATTTTTTATATGTGTAACATATGTGCCTGTATAGAAGAAAGAAACCTTGCAGGAACTTTAAGTAACATGAATGTATGATACTGCAACGAATTTTTAATGAACCTAAAGTCAGATAAAAATTATGGTATTGTCGATCTAGCGTCACAAGAATTTTATATTGTAATTCAAACTAAAGGATTTCCATTTAATCGCAACAATTCCAACCGGAAAGGTATATTTATAAAATGTCAAACTGACGTATCTTGATAAATGTCAAACTGGTTATTAAAAAAAAATCAAGAAACTAAAGTACGCGAAAAGTGAACAAAAACACAGGAGCTTCAATGTTGACAAAGTAAATGAATGAATTTCAAGATTATTTTATATTTCAATTAAACAACTGCGTGAGACAACAATTTTGATTCCTTTATTTTTCTGTATTTTTCGTTCCTTCAATTAAATATTCTAATATATATTATATCATTGATCAATATCAAAATACAGATAATTCTGTTTCTTCTTACAGAGTTAATAAGTTCCCTAGAGCGTAGAATCAAAATAATACATTTCAAAGAATCTGAAACAAAACGTAGATTTTTGGAGATTTGAAGGTTTTTAAAAAATTCTAAAAGGATTTGTGACGATATCAAATTGCTTTTTTAATATTTTAGGGAATATTTTTAATAATTTCATATTTTATTAAACTAACTGTGAAAAAGATATATGAAAATATTTTTGAGCATTTAAAAAGATTTACAAAACTCCCAAATAAGATTCTGGAAGATTTAAACGCAGTGTGAAAGATTTTGAAACAATTCTTCTTATACGGAAACATTTTTCAAAATTTTAGGAATAATTCGAGTCAGTGTAAAAGATGTCTGAAAATTCATACTACTTGGTGAAAATAGCTATTTTGGTTGTCGAAAATTCGTCTTTTTCAATGAACTCACTTGTCTTTCAACTAGAATTAAAATTTGTTGTTCGAAACATCTACTATTAAATTTTTTGTATGAAGTTCATCTTTTTTGCTTTAAAATGTAACCATTCAGGATTGCAAATATATTTGAACGATTTGCTATATTATTGTAATAAAAATTTCCCTGCCTACATAGCTGATTGACAAATTCACTAATTGTAAATAAGAATTCTTGAAATTTGAACAATCCGAAATCAAAGAATTTATAAATTAAAAATTTATAAATCAGAGCTTAAACAATTATAAATTTGAAGTAAAAAACGTTATTTTTGAAAATCTTCCAAATTTGAAGGCAGCTTAGAATCCTATATTTTCTAAAAACGTCCTATATAAAAGTATTATTTTAAGTCGAAAAATATTCCAATATTTTTACTGTAATTTCTAAAAGTTTTTTAAGATATGTATTGAAAATTTCAAAAACCTAATATATTAAGTCATTTTTGCAAAAAAAAAAAAGCATCTAAATACAGGCTTCTCATTTTTGTCTTATATTAAAGCAACTTCCGTAATAGAACTCAACAAGAGAATCCAAATATTTTGCATGAAGAGACAACTATTTTTAATGAAACAGTCTACTATTATATTTTTGGTTGAGAATTTACCTTTTTGGTTCAAAAATTTACTATATGGTTCAAGATTAAAGTATCCTGTTAAATGTTGCTTAGGAATAAAGTAGTCTGCATAATCAATTATAATTGATGTTATTTTGTCGAGCAGTGTAATTAATTAATTACTTTATGATGTTAGATATAGCCAATTACTGGCCAAATTATTTTCTGGAGGAAAGAGAAAAATCTGCTTCGGCCCGGACTTGAATCAGGAGAATGTTATTCACGAGTGAATATATAGTCTACCAATTCAAAAAAATTGTATTTAAGGGGCTAGTCTAGTTTCTCACTCTTAAAAAATCCATTTTTTTTTTGCCTAGTTCGATTGATTCGGAGAAAAAGTTCTCACAGGTATGAGAAATTAAATTTTATAACCAAAAATCAGTTGTCAAATCTTCAAAAGCGTTTTTCTCAAAACTGCATTTTCAAAAACGGCTGCAACTCTAGCTCAAAGAAAAATTAAAGAATCAATTTGAAATTTTGCAACGAATTCGTAACATGTTTTTACATACCATGAACTAGGATCTTTTCGATATTTCCAAAAATATCAATTTTTCGAGCAAAAAACGAGCGTTTTTTTGGTGAAAATTTGAATTTTTTGTTCAAAACGTTGCCATTTTTTAAATTTTTAATATTTTCAAAAGATCCTAGTTCATGGTACGGGGAAAGTCATCTAGTTTAACGTGAACATTTTTTGTTCAGATACTGGCATTTTGAAGGCCTCTACAACTGCAGCCGATTTACAACTTCATTTTTGGATGAATCGACATCGGAGTGTATAAATTTGACCGCATGGTTTTTTTATGAGTCCCGAAAAATCACCTCCATTTTCCGCCCGAGACACTAGACCAGCCCCTTAAATTGAATTGAATGCGACATTCATATTGGATTTATAGAAATTTGTTTGCTATAATTAGATGAACATCTGAGAATCGTAAAAAATGTGCTCAAGTCCTGTAAGATTTCCTATCAAATCTGTTTAAAAAATCTATTCTGTCAATCTCCTGAAAAAGGCTTTCTCTCGCTGAAGAAGAGGTAATTCGCGAGCGCATAGTGCGCATAATGTTTAAGGGGGCCTTCTAGATACGAGGTTTTATGCCATCGTCAAGGACGCTCCAAGGACGCGGATGTGGAAACAACTTTTTTTGAATGTCATATTTTCGGAGTCGAAGAATGTATCAATAAATGGTGACAAGCCGTTTTTAGTTATCATGTGTAGTTTCTTTGCATTAAATTTCCAAAAAAAGACCCGACATCGTGGCTCGAAACCAGAAGACCCAGAAGAAGAAGAAGTATAAGATGTATAATTTTAACTTCCAAGTAACCTCAAGCATTTTCAAAATGATTTTATCGGCACAAAGTATACACTCCAGGCATAATTTTTTTCAACATACTTCAGCGCTCACTGAAGTCGAAAATAATAATAAAAAATTTCTGAAAAGCGAACATCGATCACTATAATTTATTAGAGAACGAGTCGTGATAGAGTAAATGTCGTCTGAAGGTATATATTATTCTATTCTATGGTTAAAGTAATGCTTTCAGTAATTTAAAAAAATGATTATTTTTCCGCTTATCAATACTGTTTATAAATAGAGGAGATTGAAATAAAATTTAGTGAGAGTTATTGACAGAGAATACGATATTTATTTGATAATAGTTTTGTCCAATTATAAATCGTAATAAGACACATTTGGGTGAGACAATTTTTTTCATGATCACTCTGAGAGGTGTGGGGTATTCCACCAGAGTGGTAGCTGTCGTAGAACCCACCGAGGAACGTTTACGGGGTTTTCAACTTGTAACACCCCATGAAAGGCTCGATAGTCACCAGGCCTTTTTTCACCGATAACATGGACAAAACTCACACCTGCATGTTCCACATCTGGAATTACAGTGAATAGATTTGCATGATAAAAGTGTCCGTCGCAATATATGAAAATTACAGACCTTGCATTCATTCTATCTGTTTTTGACTGAATGCGATGTGGGAATTGTGCTTTGAAAACCTTTTCCCTTCCTGGTATTCCTGTTGGCGATGGTGGTTCATTAACTCGTAGAAACACACGTTTTCGTCCGACAGGGTATATTTGATTCGGAACATAAATCTGCCTACCCCAGTTTTCGACTCTACTGCTCTCAAGTTCTCCATATTCAACATAAGTTCTACCTTCAATCATTAAAGAAACCAAGCCACCCACTCGAATGCTGTGGAAATATTCGACTGGTAGAGGAGGAACAAATCTTTCCGCAGCAACTAGTTTATTTGGACAAAAAGAGATTTATGAATTTTTTTCTACAGGGAGAAAATATCTGTTAGGAAGCATCGTGCAATTGGGCTAAGCGGCTTATTCTTTTGTAGATTTTTACAGTTATCTCTCGAAGCGTTTATTAAATACCATTTATGAACTTAAATTATTAACCAATATGAATGAATTTACAAACAAAAATATAATACTAGACTTTTAACCAAAATGGTTGGATTACCAGAAAACAAATTCTCAACTAAACTGTTGAATCCTTAAACAAAACCAGAATTATTTTCTCTTCATACAATCGAATCCACAAAAATTGCTTAGCCCAAGGTATAGCCAGTATAGAACTGATGGGATGTCTTTCTCATAATAGCAGATTTTTCTTACAAATGTAGCAAGAATTACAAGAAGGTGGGGTTTTTGTTAAAAAACAGAATAATTTCTGATAAACTTATTTTTTCTATTTTCAAATATAAAAGAGTTGCAATTTTGTATTCATGAAAAAATGTAAAATTACTAGCTAATCTGAATTTTCAAAAGTATTGTATTCTTCTCAGTGTAGGACAAAAATTATACTGTCTAAAAATACAGAGGTTCATTTAATTCTGAGACATATTACTTTTTGAGCACTCATTCAATGAAATGTGTTTTTCTTAAAACTGTACACGTTTCCGATATCTGATAGCGTTAAAAATCGTCGCAATATTATACATGCTACAGGCAAAGTATAAAACCCGGCAGTTTATATAATCATCAGGAATTATGTATGTCGTAGAATTTGGAGGATTCGGGCGTTCAGCCGACTGCCTGCGCTCAGAAGAATTGGGGACGAAATCTATACCTGCCGTTCAAGTTCCTGGTTTATTAGGCATTCAGAGGAATACATGACTATTTTTCTGAAAGCCTGACACGATTTAGGCTTTTACAGGAAACCAACGATGGAGTATCAAAAAACATCAAGTGGCTATTTAGCATTTTCATGTTCATCTAATTGATAAAATATATTCTTACAAAATAATATGAATAATGATTTTATGTGATATAATTAAAAAAAGCCTTTGAATTAAAAATCATGATTACACATGTATCGAATATGAGCATTTTCTTTTCATGTTGCAACTTGGTCACGGAAAAAAGTTAATGGCTGGATTTACCATTTAACATGCATTATTGGAAACTTCTTCTTTCTTCTTTCATTCAGAGTAGATGATCTCTTGTTATTCTTATATGAACAAAACTTTAAAACAAAAAGAGCTACGTACAAACAGAACAAAAATAAGAGGCGTCGTATTTTAGTTCCCAATTTGGTCTTGAAAAAGGAATTGAATGGCTTTTAGAGAATTGCATTGGTATGAATAACATCTACATTATATTGGATGACAAGCAGTTTTACTGCTAAATCAGAATACGTAATATTAAACAGTAATAATACATGAAGTAATGATGATCTAGTAAATGATGATGAGTAAAACAAGTATGAGTGAATATAATTATGCAAAAGTAATGATAAAACAAATAATTGTTATTAACATGAGCAATGATAACATCATTCGATTATTTGATTATTTTAAAGATTTTTTAATCAAATGATTATTTAATAATCTAAGTTTTTCTTTATCAAAATTTCAAAATTTTGATGTAACACCTGAAAGTCATATCCAAATATAACTTTAGGAACACAACTGTATGTATCCTATTTGCTATAAGTGTGTAAACAACTTAGTGAAAGAACCTGTATATAGTCAGACAAGGCAGTAACCAAAAGCGTCTGACTAAATACACGGAAATAAGGATAAATAGCATACAGAATAACTGTTCATGAGAGGTCGAGAGTTGAAACGCGTGAATCAAAGAGACAATGCAGACACCGAGACTTTTAGTAAAGCGGATGCATAAGTCATCTGAGTCACTCACCGCGAGGTATCAATATCATAGATCGCCCGACTCCAGTAATGAACGTGCTCTTTCAAGAAGTTAAATCGAACGTGTACCTCCAAAAATTCTGCTGACTGCTCAATTTTCGACCGACTCAAATAAATTTTTTTTAAATACTCGTAACGAGTTATAATTTCATGAAGCACTGCTACTTTTTTAGTTTTCTACAAAAAACTACCCTGACAAAATATGAACTTGCCAAGGTAGCTGAACCACGAAATTTCGAAAGTTTTAAAACCATGAAGTCGGTAATATCATTACACACAAACCTCAAACTCACAAACCTCAAACCCGCGGACCTCAAACCCACGAACCTCAAAACACCCGAACCCGCAAATCTACAAACCTCAAACTCACAAACCTCCAACCTCACACCCACAAAAATTATGCCTCAAACTCACAAACCTCAAGCCCACGAACCTCAAACCCACAAACCTCAAACATATAAACCGAAAACTACAAATCCACAAACCCACGAACAGCAAACCCACAAACCTCAAATCCACAAACCTCAAACCAACAAGCCTCAAAACCCCAAACCCGTGAACCCACAAAAATTAAACCTCGATCCTCTACGCACAAGCCTCAAATCCACCAACATAAAACCCCCAAGCCCGTCAACCTACAAAAACCTCAAACTCATAAATTCATAAACCTAAAACCCCAAACCTACATGGGGTTTGATGTTTGTGAGTTCGCTGTTTGTGGGTTTGAGGTTTGTGGGTTTGTGGTTTTAGGGTTATGTGTTTGCGTTTTTTGGGTTTGAGGTATAATTTTTGTGAGTTTCAAGTTCGTGGGTTTGAGGTTTGTGGGTTTCAGGATTTTGGGTTCGAGGTTTGTGCGTTTGAGGTTTGTGGGTTTACAGGTTTGGGGGTTTGACTTTTGTTGGTTTGAGGTATGTGGGTTTGGGGTTTCAGGTTTATGGGCTTTGGGGTTTTAAGTTTGTAGATTTGAGGTTTGTGCGTTTGAGGTTTGTGGGTTTGAGGTCTGTGGGTTTGGGGTATAATTTTGTGGGTTTGAGATTCGAGGTTTGTGCGTTTAAGGTTTGTGGGTTTACGGGTTTGAGGTTTGTTGGTTCGAGGTTTGTGGGTTGCAGGTTTGTGTGTTTGCTGTTTGTGGGCTTGTGGAATTGTGGTTCTAGGTTTATGTGTTTGAGGTTTGTGGGTTTGGGGTTTTAGGTTTATGGATTTGTAAGTTTGAGGTATGTAGGTTTATGGGTTTGGGTTTGTGCGTTTGAGGTTTGCGGGTTTGATGTTTGTGGGTTTACGGGTTTGTGTGTTTGAAGTTTGAGGCTTTTGGGTGTTTGTGGGTTTACGGGTTTGGGGGTTTGGGTTTGTGGGTTTGGGCTTGTGGGTTTGGGTTTGTGGGTTTGGGTTTGTGGGTTTGAGTTTCTTGTGTTTGAGATTTGTGGGTTCGAGGTATAATTTTTGTGGGTTTGAGGTTTGTTAGTTTGAAGTTTGTGTGTAAAGATGTGACCGATTTAATGGTATTAAACGTTTCGAAATGTTGTGGATCAGCTACCTTAGCAAGTTGATATTTTTTTAGGTTAGTTTTTTGCAGAAAACTAAAAAAGTGGCAGTGATACATGAAATTATAATTCGTTACAAGTACTTTGAAAAAATTATTAGGTTCGGTCAAAAATAGAGCAGTCAACAGAATTTTGAACAAAATTTTGAAAAAAAACTCACTGTGGGACGTGACAACTGTTACATCCCAAAATTGTACAACTTGGATTGAAAGACTTTTTAAATAAATGTTGTAAAATCATTATTCTTATTATTTACTGAAAATTTGTTTCATGAATAAGATGAAAATGAAATGATAAATAGCCATTTAATGTGTTTTAATACTCTATGGCTGGGTTCCTATAATCTCCTGAAACGTGTCAGGCTTTCTGAATAATAGCTGACTATTTTTCTAAGTGCCTAAATAAACCAAGCACTTTAAAGCCAGGTATGGATTTCGTCCAAAATTCTTCTGATCGCCGGCAGTCGGCTGAATTTCTGAATCCTCTAAATGCCTAAGACATACATAATGCCAGGCACAAGTATATAATCTGTTCTTTACGCATTAACATTTATTAGTTTCACAGTTTGTTTTGCAGAGATATTTTTTAAAAACCTAGTCTTCTTGTTGAAGAATCTGTATAGCATCATCAATTTTTATTTCACACTTTTAGTTTAAGAATAAGGTGGTATAAGTTCATATCTGTACGTCTCGTCAAATAATAAAGATTAACACGGATTTCCCATTAGAAAAAAAATACATTTTTGTAAATTTCATTCATAATCGTTAATATCAAATGAATCGAGTTCAAATATAACATTTTTTTCACAATTAGCTATGAAAAAAATTAAATAAAAAAAACGAATGTAAGACAGAAAAACCTGAGGAAGGCGATCACCTGTTTTGCATTCGTTTTTATCTTGTTGTAAAAACGGTGAGGTCGGGCTAATTTCAAAAACGGAAAGGATACAGCATTTTATCCAGAAAGAAATGCGAAATTAAATTTCCTATAATAATATGTAGATTTTAAGTTGAAATTTGAAACTTGTTTCAAAGGTCTCCTAATGTAAACGCCATTCAGCAAGAACAATTTATTGGCGGTTATGAAATAAAATTTCCATTTTTTTCTTCTGGATCACAACAACTTTCTTCAGTTCAAAAAATTAATATATACCGTCATTTTCTGGATAATGAATTAGTCCTGGATCGTGCTGTCGTGATATCCTCTCCAAACGGCGCATTCGTGGTGTATTTGACTCTGTGAAACATAACATAGGAATTTTTATTCAAGAATGATTTTTAACGAAACTCAAAGATTTGCTATTTGTCCAAACTAAAGATAGTTCGAATGTATCCCAAAGTCAGTTATTATTAATCGATTAAATAAATATACCCTGATAGTACAGACAACCTGAATTATATATTTTTGGACTATTGTTTGTGTTATTTTGAGTTCTTATTATCCATTGACATGGTTGAAAATATAGGATTATTGCTTACATGTCTTCAGAGTAACCCAGTCAATTTCAAAATATAAAACAAAATCATAAATTATATAAATTATATTTTTTTCACGTCAATTTTTCAATTGGCCATTTCTTAACATCTCTTCGATATCAAAAAGAGCAAGGCAAGTTTTTGTCTCCTACAAGGTGTAGTTCAATAAAAATTTGGACGATTTTGCGCTTCTCCATATGCCACTGCGAAATTTGTAATTGAAATTTAAAACTATACGACGTTAATATTAAAATAACATATGCTACATAACGATAAATTGAAACAGAGAATAAATTAATTCCTGAATTAAAAAAACATGATTGAAAACAAATTTCTTTCCTGAAATTTTGTATCAAAATGCGTAAGAAGTCATCCGGAAAAGATATATCATTTTTGCCTAGAGAAAGAAGATGCGCAAATTATTTTTCTATACGAATTTGTACTTTTTAATTTAAAATCCAAAACTTCTTTCAAAGGCCTCCAGGGGCCAACGCCGTTCATCGAGAAAAAATTATAGGCTGTAAAGAAATCAAATTCGGATTTTTCCTGAGTGCCAACAATTTTGTCTTATTTTAAGTAATCATAATATACTAACGAATGAATGTATTTTTGTAGCGGTATATGATAAAA
>CAKNXH010000484.1:155941-182164 GCA_932178445.1 Andricus quercusramuli | reverse complement strand
CATATTCACATTTTATATAAACTGAAGATCTCCAGATTCCGGAGACAATCCATATTGTACATGAATATTAAACTTTTCTTAATTTTAATTTTTTATTTATTCATTGTTTTATTGTTTCTTTTTATATTTTGTGTATCTAACATCCAGATATTTGTATTTGAAGCTTATTTTCTATCCAAAATTTGTAACAGAAAAAATTGAGTGTAAAAGTCCACGAAATGAATTTTCAATTTATTTAACGAAATCATTCTATGAAATCTAGTATTTATCCTCTGTACAAAACTTTATAATTCAGAAACAATTGTTTGATAAAATCTGGAACTGTCCATATTTACATTTCATATAAAATGGAGATAAAAATCAATACATCATAGCAAATTATATTTTATAAAATTAATTTCACATCAAATTACTTATTACTATTACATTGTTTTTTTCTCTTTGTCTTTCAGATATTTGTATTCAAAGCTTTTTGTTTTTTGTCCGAAATTTTTAACTAAAAATGTAAGTGCAAAAATTCACAAAATCAATTTTAAACTAACTAGACAACTTTTTTCATTTTGTTATTTTTTAACATTTTGTTTTACAACTATTTTTTTCTGTGTCAAACTAGATGATTCAGAGCACATTTTTCAGGTCGATTCTATTCCAGAGTAAAAAAATCTCCCGTTAGGTTCAGATTGTGATCCCGGCTCAAGTCCAACTCAAGTACTGGGGGTGAGATAAATAATACTTAAGTAACAACTATCCTTGAAAAATGTTTAAAATTTTAAATAGGGACATAGAAAAGTTCCATGTTAATTTTTGCGAAATTTTTCCAAGCGCCGACGGGACTTGAGTACCAAAAAAGTACTGCTAAAACAGAATTAGGTATCAAAACAGTTTAAAATATATCCCGCAAAAGCAGAACTTTTTAAGTGCAAAGTACCACGTAAATCCTACTCAATTTTTATTAACCAGAGTTTTTTTAGGACGGAAGTACCGAAAAATTGCCACTTAATTTTGTTTAAATTTTAACAAGTCCTAAATAATTTTTGGGTCTGCTGAAATTGAACTTAAGTACTTTTTTAGAGCAAAATTACAAAATGTTTACATGTGTTGATGTTCCGCGTCCACTTCTCTTTCTCCTAGAGAGCGGGAGCGGTGGTAAACGCTTGCAAGAATCTCTCCTCTGTGACGTACGCGTCTACCACGCGCATGCGTCTACCATCTTTCCCGCTCTCTAGGAGAAAGAGAGGTGGACGCGGAACATGTTTTCCCGGAGGGAATTTCTCCGAGTTGGAGTGTCCTCAGTCCAAAAAAGTTGCTTCTGAAACGGGACATATTTTCCATTTTTTTGGTACTTCAGTCCTCTCGGTGGGGCTGAACCATGTTTAAATGATAGTTCAAAGTAAATGGGATTTTTTTTATATTTAATGGCAATGTGACATTCCACTCATTCTGTGAAAATTTCGAAAATTGTAATATTCTTATGAGTCAACCATGTCAACATAACTTTAGGTTTTGAATTATACAAAAAACATTTTTTTGTCTTCATTTACATCTATATAACAATTAATTCTTTGATCAAGGCAAATAATTTTCTTGTCTTAATTTACATCTCTACAAAATTAATTTTTGCTTAACAAATTTTTTTTTACTGTAAAATTATATCCTTCCAAGAATCAAAACAAATTTTTTTTTGTACTATATTCAGAAATAAATCACTGATCAGGGCCCATAATCGAGGCCGAAACATCTAACTCAATGATGAATTGATTTCTATTTTTCGTGACCCTAAAGCCAATTTCACCATCAACATCCAAATATTATTTTAAGATAAACATGAAAATAATCGGCCAAGTACCTTTTCAAAAATCTAGAATTTTGTATTTAATTATTAAGACATAAAGAGAGAAGAGAGAAGAGGGATTTGGTCTTGAGATACCGCAGTGTTCGGACGTGTTTGTAAACGCGTGCTCACGAGTGCTCTCTTACTCTATAGCGCGCGTCTGTTATTGTGCAACGACTGTGATTTCCAGAAAAGTGTAGTTACTTATTTTCTTCCCCTCCCATGTGGGAAAGGGAATTAAAGTGTAGTTCGAAAAAACAAATAAATAACATAAACTAAGTCAAAGTGCTTCTGGCTCCAGGGGCGCTTTTCAACCCAACTCATCAAAATGATTCAACAAAGTTCATTCACACCTAAAGTATCATATGCCCATGCAACTCAACTGGTACAGACCGCGACGAAAGAACAAGCTTGGATGCCATCGACTCATCAGGTTCATCTCACGTATTTCTCATGGAAGAATTTGTCTCTATTTGAACAGCAAAGAAACTGCTGACCTTCTCACAGAAACTCACAGGATAATCAAAATAGGTTCTCATACACTTGAAATCCGCCCCTTGATATCGAAAGCAAGAAGGTTCATTATATCAAATGCATGCCCTCTTATTACAAACGAAGCCATTATGGAGAAACTTGCAGCAATTAACGTTACTCCATGCTCTCAAATTACATATATTAAGGCCGGTATGAGCGATTCCAAATTCGCACATATTTTGAGCTTCCGGAGGCAAATGTACATCAATCCAAATGATGTAGAGAAGATTCCAGCGTCATTACCTGTGCAAGTTGATGACACCACGTATTACATTTATCTCTCATCGAAAAAGCTAGTCTGCTTCATTTGTAAGGAAGAAGGCCATCTGGCCAGGCATCGTAAGAATATCGTTCAAAGTACACAAGATTGCGATGTAAACAAAAACCTAAATCCCCAACCGATAACAAATCCGTCCTCGCTTCCTACTAACCCTGAGTTTAATCGTGCTCCGGTTAACCCTGGATTTTCGACAGACGATTATCCAATCTTAAATGAATTTCCTGCCCTTCCCCCTTCTAAAAGGCGAGCTCCTCATTCATCTTCAACAAGCGCAGCAAGCCTTTCAACAAATGAAATGGATGATAATAAGGTTCAACTTGCCACGCAGTCACCGACAAGAACAAAATCTTTAAAAAAATGAGAAAAGAATCAAAATCAAATTCAAGCATTTCTTACGAGACTGTACAAAGCCAGCCTGAGCCGGCCAGAGAATTTATTACGAAGAACTCTAGTGTCTATGGTCTCGACTTCAACCAAATCACTGATTTTCTGGTACAGGCTCACGACAACCGTGAAATACCACAAACTGCTCTCAAGTTCACTGCTGATATCACTGTAATGAGCTCAATGCTTGAAGGCATTGTCGAATGTTTATCTAATAAGAATCTGAAAAGTAGAATTCTTAGAATTGAGCGGTTGGGTGCAAGAACGGCCTACTTGCATTTTCCGTAAGGTCGAAAGTCAAGTCCAGTCTAGTCACGTGACTAGCTACTCGCGAGATAAAACAGTGCGATACGAGATGACAGCCGAATGGAAATACGAATCCGAATCCGAAATCGAAATCTTAATTCGTGAACACAAGAGTTGGGTTAGGAGTAGAAGAGTCAAGTGTTGGAACGTCATGAAAGTTTATGGATGTTTATGAAGGTGAAAAAGTAATATGATGGTAAAATTTTGCATTGTATTTTGAAAGCGATCAAAGGCACAAGAGTGTTAGGATACTAGTCCTGAAATTTTTTATTTAATTCGAGGTTAAATCCAGCACTTGGCTCTTAACTTCTATGAATCAATATGTACTCGAATTAATATTGTAAGACAAAAAATTAATTTGATGTTTCACAGCTCTTTCGTATTTGACAACCCCATTTCGCATCATTTTTCTGTTTTATTTTTTATTTTTGATTAATTGATCTTTGACAGATACCTATGCAAGAAACATGTGTCAAAAATAACAAAGAATGAAACTGAGTAGCTGCAGCAAAGTTCGATTTGAAAACACTATTTATATTAAATTATATTTTTTTGTTTGAATTCAACATTTGTCCTCAACTAAACATTTCAACCAGATATACCAACTAAAAATCAATTTTACTGAAATCACAAAAACTTAATCTTATTCATTGAACATCGGGGGATCTAAACTCAAAGTTTACTAGTTTTTGACTTTTCAAATAAAAAGAATTAACAGTCAACCAACGAGAGAAATTTTCAACCAAAAAGGTGACTTTTTAACCAAAATATTAATTTTCTATCCCAAAAGACAAAAGTTCAACAAATCAGTCGAATCATCGACCAAAAATGAAAAGTTTTCACGAAAATAATTGAATCTTCACTAATAGAGTACACTTTTTTAATACAAATAATTAACCTTGAACCATGAAAGATAAACTTTCCATCAAACAAGATGACTTTTCTGCCGAAGCGTGAATTGTTAATGTAAAAGGGCGAAATTCTGTCCAAAAAGACAAATTTTTAACAAGACAGTTGAATTTTCGACCAAAAAGTATGATTTTTTATCAAAATTGTTGATTTTTCAACGAAATAGTTTCATTTTTAATTTAAAAATTAATGAATTCTGAACCAAAAATATAAAGGCCATCACTTCAAATAAAAATAATTAACTTTCAAACTAACAAAAAATATGACTTTGTAACAAAATAGTTGTATTTTCAACCGAATAATTAAATTTTCAAGCGAAAGAGATTAATACCAAAAATATAAGAGTAAAGTTTTTAAATACAAATAATTAACTTCAAGCCAAAGAAACATGACTTTTTAAGAAAATAGTTCATTTTTCAACAAAATAAGACAATTTTCAACCAAATATTAGAATTTGTTAACCAAAAGAGATGAATTCGGGAACAAAAATATGATAGTAGACTTTTCAAATAAAAAAGAATTAACTTTCAACCATAAAATATGAGTTTTCAATATAAAAAGATGAATTTTTAGCCGAAAAATAGAACCAATTTTCTATCCAAAAGGATGAATGTCCAACCAAACAGTTGAATTTTGTACCAAAAAAGATAACTTGTTATGAAAATAGTTGAATTTTCAACCAAACATATAAATGTATACCTAACCAATTTTGCATATTTATTTTCATGAAAAGTTATAACTCGCTTCAGAAACTTTTCAAATAATAAAAACTTCTCTGATATAAATAAGTAATATGGTTAGCTATAAATTAATATGATTGGTAGAAAATTTATTTTTTTTTGGCTGAAAGTTCATTATTTTTAGTTAAAATTCTACTTTTATATTTATGGTTCCGAATTCATCTGTTTTGGATAAAAGATCTTCTATTCGGTTGAAAAATTAATTATTTTGTTGAAAATTCAACTATTTTGTTACAAGTCATATTTTTTTGGTTGAAAGTTAATTATTTGGCTGAAAATTATTCTATTTTGCTCAAGAGTCATATTATTGGTTAAAATTAATTCTTTTTAATTGAAAAGTTTAATTTTATATTTTGAGTTCAGAATTTTACTATTTGATTAAAAATTTAATTATGTTGTTAAAAATTAAATTGTTTTGATAAAAAGCAATATTTTTGGTTGTTAATTTAACAGCTTTGTTGAAAATTCGTCTTTTTGGATTGAAAATTCGTCCTTTTAGAATAATAATTTACCTTTCATTAGAAGAGTCCTGTTTTTATCAAAATTTCAGCTTCTATGGTTGAATGTCAATTCTTTTTTTGTTTTGTTTGAAAAGTATACTATTAAATTTTCAGTTCTGAATTAATTTCCTTTGTTTAAAAATGTAGTTATTTTTTTTAAATTATACTATTTTGCTGAAGAGTCTAATTTTTTTGAATCAAATTAATTCTTTTTATTTGACAAGTTTAATATTATATTTTTGGTTCAAAATTTTACTATTTGATCCAAAATTTAATTATATTTAAAAAAATTCAACTGATTTGTTGAAAATTCGTCTTTTTGGACAGAAAATCCCTCCTTTTAGATTCACAATTCATCTTTCGTTAGAAGAATCATCTTTTTTTTTATTAAAAACAAATCTTTTATGATTAAGAGTTGATTAATTTTATTTAAAATGTTTACTCTTATATTTTTGGTTCTAAATTCATTTTTTTCATTTAAAATGAAACTATTTTGTTGAAAAGTCAACTATTTTGATAAAAAGTCATATTTTTTTGTCAAAAATTCAACTGTTTTGTTGAAAATTTGTCTTTTTGGATAGAAAATTCGCCCTCTTACATTAACAATTCATGTTTCGGCAGAAAAGTCATCTTGTTTGATGGAAAATTCATCTTTCATGGTTTAAAGTTAATTATTTCTAATTGAAAAGTCTACTGATATCTTGTTGGTGCAGAATTAATATATTTTGGTTGAAAATTTAATCACTTGGGTGAAAATTCAAGTATTTTGTCAGAAACTCATTTTTTTAGTTTGAAAGTTAATTATTTTTATTTGAAGAGATGACTTTTATATTTTTGCTTGAGAATTCATTTCTCCGGATTAAAAATAAAACTATTTCGTTAAAAAATCAACTATTTTGGTCGAAAATTCAACTGTTTTGCTGAAAATTTGTCTTTTTGGATAGAAAATTAATATTTTGGTAAAAAAGTCATCTTTTTGGTTGAAAATTCCTCTCGTTGGTTGACTTTCAATTCTTTTTATTTGAAAAGTCTGAAACTAGTAAATTTTGGGTTTAGATCCCCCGATGTTCAATAAATAAGATTAAGTTTTTGTGATTTCAGTAAAATTGATTTTCAATTGGTATATCTGGTTGAAATGTTTAGTTGAGGACAAATATTGAATTTAAACAAAAAAATATAATTTAATATAAGTAGTGTTTTCAAATCGAATTTTGCTGCAGCTAGCCAGTTTCATTTTTTGTTATTTTGCACACATGTTTCTTGCATAGGTATCTGTCAAAGATGAATTAATCAAAAATAAAAAATAAAACAGAAAAATGATGCGAAATGGTGTTGTCAAATACGAAAGAGCTGTAAAACATCAAATTAATTTTTTATCTTACAATATTAATTCGAGTACATATTGATTCATAGAAGTTCAGAGCCAAGTGCTGGATTTAACCTCGAATTAAATAAGAAACTTAAGTAATAGTATCCTAACACTCTTGTGCCTTTGATCGCTTTTAAAATACAATGCAAAATTTTACCAACATATTACTTTTTCACCTTCATAAACATCCATAAACTTCCATGACGTTCCAACACTTGACTCTTCTACTCCTAACCCAACTTTTGTGTTTACGAATTAAGATTTCGATTTCGAATTCGGATTCGTATTTCCATTCGGCTGTCATCTCGTATCGCACTGTTTTATCTCGCGAGTAGCTAGTCACGTGACTATACTGGACTTGACTTTCGACCTTACGGAAAATGCAAGTAGGCCGTTCTTGCACCCAACCGCTCAATTGTTAAACGCTTAGCTAACGTGGACATAAACGACTCTCAAAGCGACATGAGTGCATCTGAAAATCTGGACGAAGAATCAACCTTCGCAACACAATAAATCTTCCACAAATGGACAACAAAGCAAACAAAAACATCATCAGCACTGAGTGTAACTTAAAAATCTTGTTCTGGAACACTTGCAGCGTGAGACAACGAGAAATTAATCTTCAAATTTTACTTGAAGGTATTGATATTTTTGTATGCGTAGAATCATGGCTCAAACCAAATGTTAAATTTCACTTTCCCGGCTTTGTAATTTTCCGCAAAGATCGTACTCACTTGAAAGCAGGAAATGTAAGGCATTCACTTAAATAATTTAAATCCTCCTCTTGACTTGCTGGTTTGCTATAGAACCCCAGGTCTCACTCTTTCTCAAGAAAAATGGAACACTATTCTATATAATACAGTGAACAGGACAAATTGCTTACTTACGGGCGATTTAAACGCTCACGGTTCTAGCTGGAATTGCAAGTCAACTGATAAAAATGCTGAATACCTTGAAAATTCTATTGATACTCTTAATCTTTTTCTGCATAATGATAAGGGAACGTCCATAAACTACGTAGCCTGTTTTTCTTTTGTTTATAACGTTGTGTCCTTTATCACTTGACGGCAATTGTCTTTTCGTCTTTATTCAAACAAAAGAAGAACAGGCTACGTGGTTTATGGACGCTCCCTAACACGCTTACTCATATTAGCGCTCAATATATGACTAAATCTAACATTGACCTAATTTTCTCTTCCCTAAACATCGCTGATAAGATTTCTGTTAACACAGCTGATGAGACTTGGGGTTCAGACCACTACCCTATTTTCGTAAACTTCAGCACAAAAAAAATACTTTCACGAAAAAAACATTCAACTTGTAAACCAAACTTACTGATTGGTCTCTGTTCACTGACTCTTTAGATGAATGTTACTCCAAATTTTTTCTCGACGAATATGATCAACTTAATCCCTGCGAAAAATATGACAAATTTGTTGAAATTATCAAAATTTCGATTGAAAAGAGCACTCCCCGGCCTAACAAAAATTATAGACAAAAGAAAATCAGTAACCCAGCTCCCTGGTGGGATTCTGAATGCATTCTTGTAAAAAGGCTTCGCACTGCTGAGAGCATAGACTTTCGATCAAACCCCACTTTTGTTTGGAACAAATGCAAGGTCTTTAAAAATAAATGGGTTGAAGTAACTCCTGCTCATTATAAAGAAAATCTACAATCCGCAGATAACATAATGAATGCAATTAATAAAATGTGTCCTCCTTGGGTCCCTTCAAACCCCATCGCGTTCCCAGAATGTTCAGAAAATGATGTTCTTGGAGCTCAATTCACCTTTCTCGAATTTGATGTTGCTTTAGAAGAAAAAAACACAAAATCTGCTCCAGGCATGGATGGCATTGACTTCGATATTCTGAAAAATCTGACTATTCAATATAAACTGTTACTCGTAGATATACTCAATGAAATATACGCCAAGTCTGAATATCCTCTAAGCTGGAAAAATTCTTTTGTGCATTTTATTTCAAAAGCGGACGAGGTTGGTCTTCGTCCCATCTCTCTCACTTCGGGCTTTTGTAAATTGTTGGAGACTATGGTAAAAAATAGGCTACAGTGGTGGGCTGAGCACCACAATCTGATTCCCCATAGTCAACACGGCTTTAGAAAGGGCAGATCCTGCGAAGACAACTTAGCCTACCTTAAAGCAAAAATCAATGAAGCTTTTCTCGAGAAGAAACAAGTCCTAGCCGCTTTTCTTGATGTGAGTGCCGCACTTGATAATGTCGATATAGACATTCTCATTGAAAAACTTGCCTATATTGGATGTCCGAAATACCTAGTAGCCTTTGTCAAGCATCTCACTCATTCCAGATTAATATTTTCGGATTTCAATATCGATTGTCCAAAAATGTTGTTGAAAGGGGTCCCACAGGGAGGGGTGCTCAGTCCGTTACTGCACATTCTCCACGTCGCCGGTGTCACCGAAGATCTCCCAAAAAGAATTTCGGTTTTGCAATTCGCTGACGACATTGCCGTGATTATCAGATTTAAGAAATTAAAAGCAAATAGGAAAATTTTAGAAAACTCAATTTAAAAAAAAAAACAATAATTTACGTGAGTTGGGTCTAGATCTCTCTCCTGCCAAAACAGTTCTTGTTCATTTTAACAACCAAAGGATAGCCCTAGGAAATGCTAAAAACACTATCGATGGTCACACTATAAAATCACAGAAATCGGCACGCTTTTTGGGAGTAATCTTTGATTATAACCTATCCTTCATACTACACGTGGAAGCTGTGAAAAACAAATGCACCAAAGCACTAAACAAAATTAAATTTTTACGTGGAACGTGGTGGGGTTCTGACCCAACGAATCTCATAATTTTGTACAAAAGTTACATTCGTTCCATAATGGAATATGGCTCCTTTGTATATCTTTCAAGTAGCAAACTCATCTTTGACAAACTCGGAAAAATTCGAAACTCGGCCATACGCGCTGCCCTGGGTTACCGCATTTCAACTCCCACTAACATCTTACTCGCAGAATCTAAACTCACTTCAGTAATTCACCGCACAAAATTGCTCTTTCAATGCTACTTGGCCAAAATTTGCTCGAACAGCAGCTCGCTTCCAAATGCAGCTCTTTCAAGCTACCTAACTGCATTTGAAAGGTATGCAAGTGTCCATGATGACTATTTCTATGAATGCGTCTCGTCAGTCAGAAACATGAAAAAAAATATAATTGATCACACAAACTTCCATGTACACACACAGAATTTTAGTACACTTTATGACTCTATATCGATCGACACCAAATTCGGCCTGAGTTTAAAAGAAGATATTGATGTCAACTATGCAGTAGAAAATCTAGTCAGTAATAAAAACGCCATAGAGATTTTCACCGATGGTACACGGAGAAAAATGGATGGTCAAAGTTAGAAAGTCAAAATTTAGAGAGCCAGTCAGTCCTTCTATATGGTCGAACGGTCCTTCCAACATTTTTTAGACATAGTCAGAAAGACTTTTATTTTATGGCCAGTCTGACGGTTATAAGAACATCAGATTCACTGTCGGGGATAACTAAGGTATCCCTTTCGGGATGGTCCATACGCGCATCTTTTTTCCACTCATTTCGACCATCCACGAAGGAATAGATAAACCATCGCATATGCTCGATTGCTCGACGTTTGCGCGTCAATCATGCGCGTGAAAATTTAGAGGTTACCGGGTATCGCTAATTTATTAGTGCCAATTTCCATAACAGACAATTGGACCGCGTGGTGCTGATCCATCCGATAAACTGTTTTTAAAGTATTGCCAAATATTGCTAGTGGTGCTAGTGTTGTGCTTGCGGTGTTGCTAGAGTTATTCCCTAGTGTTGGGAATGCAAACGATCGTATTGGTAAGCATCTATTTTACATAATTTTGTGACATTCGAAACAGTTAATACTGATATTTTTTATGTTATATTATAATACAAGTTTAAAGACATTTATGATTATTTGAGTAATCACTGATTATTCTAGCATTAATTAATGTAGTTTAAACTTGATTTGTAATTATTAATTTAACAATAAAACTTTATCTTTCAGTTGTCTCCTATTGCACATTTGAATTCGTGCAAGTATCGATGGAAGGGCCTGTGTCATCGTACGTGAAGCTGTTGAAGAGCTGGAAGTGTGGGCGAAATATAATTAAGATATTCAAAGGTAATTATCATTAATCTTGATTGAAAAGTTAGCTAATTGGTTAAAAATGTGTGCATTTTTTTGACAATTTATTTTTGGGATTAAAAACTCAATGTGTCAAGCTAAAATTGAACTGTTTGATTGAAAACTGACCTTTTTATTGAAACTTCATATTATCGGGTTGAAAATTCCATTATTTTATATAGAAAATTAGTATGTTTTAAAAATTCAACTGCTTTGTAAAAGATACATTTTTCTTTATTTAAAATTATTTTTTGCAATGAAAATTTAAGTATTTCATTTTTGTTTGAAAATTAATCTTTTTAGTTAAAAAATTTAACTATGTGGTTCAAAATTTATGTAATTTCTTACAAATTTCTTTTTTTGGTGAGACAATCATAAGTTTAGAAGAAAATTTATATGTTTAGTTGAAAAATGAACTTTTTTAGAATTTCCCTTTTTTGGAGTAAAAAACTTATTTCTTAAACTGAAAATTGAACCATTTGGTTGAAAATGAACTTTTTGGAGAAAATTTCATATTCTCGGCTTGAAAATTCTTCTATTTTATACAGGAAATTCATCTTGTTGTCTTTAAAATTCAAAAATTTCTTTGAAAAGACAAGTATGCGGTAGAAAATTTAACGTTTTTGTAGAAGACTAGTATCTCTTCTCACAAAATAATTTTTTTAAGTAAAAGTCAATTTCTTCAAATGAAAAGTTACCTGTTCCATTTATGGTAAAAAATTTTTTATTTATTTTAGAACTTCACCTATTTGGTTGAAAATTAATGTCGTTTCTTAAAAATTCGTCTTTTCTTTTTGTAGAAAATTAATCCTTATTGAAAAGTCAACTATTTGGTAAAAAATGTGTGAATTTGTTTGAAAATTTATTTTTAGGATTAAAAACTAAATGTATCAAGTTAAAATTTGAGTATTTTATTAAAAACTTACTTTTTTCTTGAAACTTCATATTATCGGGTTGAAAATTCCATTATTCTATATAGAGAATTCGTCTGTTTTGAAAATTTAACTGCTATGTAAAAGATTCATTTTTCTTAATCTAAAATCAATTTTTTGGCAATGAAAATTTAAGTATATCATTTTTGTTTAAAACTTAATCTTTTTGGTTTAAAAATTTAACTATGTAGTTCAAAATTCATATAATTTCTTATAAATTTCTTTTTTTGGTACAAGATTCATAATTTTAGTGGGAAATTAATATTTTTAGTTGAAAAATGAACTTCATTAAAATTTCCCTTTTTTGGAATAACAAATTTTTGCTCAAACTGAAAATTTAACAATTTGGTGGAAAATGAACTTTTTTCTTAAAATTTCATATTTTCGGGTTGAAAATTCTACCATTTCATATAGGAAATTCGCCTTTCTGTCTTTTAAATTCAAAAATTTGTTTAAAGTCAACTGTGCGGTAGAACATTTAAGTCTTTTTATTACAAAATCATTTTCTAAATTTAAAATCAATTTATCCAAATAAAAATTTACCTATTCCATTTTTGGTTAAAAATTGTTTTCCTTTTATAATTTACAACTTCACCTATTCGGTTGAAAATTAATTTTTTCCAATTGAAACTATTCCATTTTTGTTCAAAAAATAATCCTTTTAATGTAAAAACTTAACTATTTGGTTAAAAATTTATGTAATTTCTTACAATTTTTTTTGTGGAAGATTGATAATTTTAGTAGAAAGTCCATGTCTTTGTTTGAAAATTAATTTTTCTGAATGAGAATTAAACTATTTTATTTTGGTTGAAAAATTAATCTTTTATGTTTAAAAATTCAACTATTTAAATCAAAATTCATGTAATTTTGTATAGAAAAGTTGTCTCATTGTCTTGAAAATTCAACAGTTCCGAACAAAATTCAACTGTGACTTTCGTGTTTATTTATCAAAGTTTCATAGAGAAAACTACCGGTATAAAGAACAGAAACTTATATTAATCAAAAGTGACATAATACCTCAAAATAAAAATATAGAAATAATTATAAAAAGTTATTCGGTCAATTGTCCATGCTTTGACCAATTTTTCTTTGTTTTTTTTTTTTTTTTTTTTTTAAATTCAAAGCTTTTTTTAGAGAAAACCCCATACAATTTTGCAGGTAATAATGTATAATATATTTTGTAGAAGTTGACCGAATCGGATAAGGCAATTGAACGCAGAACGAATACAACTTCTGATTGCGTGGAGATACACTTCAGCCATTCATTATCGCTATTGGGAATACGCTGGAGACGTACCCCATTACCGGCCTACTTTGGAATTTTATTCAGCGTTACATCTACGACATTCACACCTGTACCGACGTAGAAAGCTCTTCATAGGATGAATTTGGAGTCGATCTGTGGATCCTAGAGGCCATTTTGAAGTAAGTTTTAAAGATGTTACACATCTTCGGTTCTTTTATTATATTCAATAGTCCTAAAATAAAAAGTGGCCTGGTGGTACTTCCCATAAACTACGTTGCAAGTTTGAGAAGGGGGGTTCAAAACATAAATCCAACTTTTTGGGTAAAGGTTTTTTTTTAATTAAAAAGGCTACTATTATAGTTTTGGTTCGGAATTTAATTTAATTTGGTAAAAATTTAATAACCTTGTTGAGGCTTCCGTTTTCGGTACCGATCGTGAGAGAACTCTTCTGTGTCAAGTGTTGCGTTTTTTGGCTTTGGTGAA
This sequence comes from Andricus quercusramuli, assembly GCA_932178445.1. Lineage (NCBI taxonomy): Eukaryota > Metazoa > Arthropoda > Insecta > Hymenoptera > Cynipidae > Andricus > Andricus quercusramuli. The sequence goes on along the minus strand of CAKNXH010000484.1, from coordinate 168,485 downwards.
GGGAATCAGAGTGTGTGGGTGCAGAAAGGGCAGTGAGTGTGGAGAGGAGGTGTAAAGGAAGAAGGGTGAGTGAAGGCAAGTGTGTAAAGGGTGAAAATAAGTTGTGAGAAAGGAAAGTTGAAACGTGCAAATTTTGTTTTGAGGTTAGGTGTAGAAAGTGGTCGTCGGGCAGGCGGGGCAAGAGGTAGGCAAGCTAAGAGCGGGAAACAGCGAGGACTAACTGGTAAGGTAGGAATGTCGACCATACGAAGTCCACAAACGGGCGACAGAGGGCAGGGAGATGAAGCAAGAGCGGACGAGGTTGTGAGCGCGGTTACTGGGGAGAAGGGAGACTATGACAGTAGCGAGGAGGAGGCGGCGTTCGAGACACCGACCAGGGGCGAATCGACAGAGAGAAGGGGATCAGGCACGAGCCAGAAACGAGGGAGACCGTCGAATTTACAGCGCCTCAACAGGCTAGGTAGCGCAGGCTCTAATAGGAGTCTGGACGAATGGCAAAAAAAGGTGAGCGCGACTAGCAGTGAAGGGGAAGATAAGAGAAAAAGAGAGGAAGGGGAAGATGATCCGGAAAGGGACAAGGATAACAAGAAAGTGAAGTTTAAACGAAAAACACCAGACAGAGATAGGGGGGATGGGGGGATGTTTGAGAAGCTAGCAGACCTCATAAAAGGGTTTAGAGAGGAAACAAGGAAGAGTCTGGAAGATATGAATAGGCAGGGGAAAGAAGTTAGGGGGGAAGTGAGAAAAGTAAGAGAAAAGTGGGAAGAGTGGGATAAACTCTGGAAAGAGGAGAAAGACAAGGTATGGGGTAAATTAGAGGCCATAGAGAATAGACAGAGAGAGATTGACGAACAGACAAATAGGGAGATAAAACAACTGGAAGAACGGGTAAGCAAATTAGAAGTTAGGAATGAGCATATGGGGAAGGAAAGAGAAAGTGCGGAAAAAGTAGAAGGGAGTGATAACGTGCAAAATGAGAATGAAATATTGAAGAAGAGACTGAGTGAGATTGAAAGAAGGCTGGAAGGGGAAGAAAGGGCGAAGAGGAAAAATAACATAGTAGTCAAGGGATTGAAAATAGAGAGTGAAACAGGGGAAATTGAAATCAAAAATCTGCTGAGAGATATTGGAATTCGGGTAAGGGTAGAAGGAGTTAAGAGATTAGGAATGACGAAGGAAGGAAAAGAAGGAATGTTTGTAGTAAAAGTAGGGAGTGAGGAGGAGAAAAAGAAAATTATGGAGAACAAAAAATTATTGAAAGGAAGAAGGGAGAGAATTGAAGAGGATTTGACTTGGAGGGAGAGGAAAAGGAGATGGCAAATAGAACAGAGAGCATGGATAGAGAGGAAAAAGGGATGCATGGTATGGATAGGGCGAGACAGACTATGGATAAATGGGGAGGAGTGGGTCTGGGACGAGGAGGAAGAAGAAATAAGGAAAAAGGGAAAAAGAGCTGAGAAAGGTAGAAGAAAGGAAGATACAAAAGAGGCTAGAGAGCAAACAGAGGGGTTTCCAAAAAGCAAGGCGGAAGAGAAGTAAGGAGTACAGGGGAGGGAAGGGAGGAGAAAAAAGTGAAAATAGCTTTCTGGAATGTGTCAGGCTTGAAGAACAAGAATGAAGGCTTCTGGCGGGAGTTAGAAAAGTGGGATGTGATTATGATGAGTGAAACCTGGGCGGATGAGAAAGATTGGAAGGGGATGAAAAGGTTGTTACCTAAAGGGTATGTGTGGACAATGCAAGAAGCAAGAAAGGAACACGTTAAAGGTAGAGGAATGGGCGGCATGGTAGCAGGGGTGAGAAAAGAATTGGCAGTAAAAGGTAAAACAGAGCAGGATAGGGAAGAAAAGGAGGGAACAATGGTAAGAAGGATTATAATAGGGAAAGTCAAAATAGTGGTGGTTTGTGTATATAGAAGAAGAGGGGAAGAGGAAGGTTGGAGAGTAATAAGGAGGTGGATGGAGGAAAAGAAGGAAGAATTGGTTTTGATAGGAGGTGACTTAAATGCCTGGACTGGCGAGCAAGGGGGAGGGACTTGGGATGAAGAAAAGGAGGCATATGTCAGGAGCTCCAAACATAGGGAGATAGACCGGGAGGGGAGGAGGTTACTAGACATAATAGGAGAAACCGGATGGTTTATATGTAATGGCAACATGAAAGGAGATGAGAAAGGAGAGATTACATTTATAGGTAAGGGAGAAACAATAATAGACTACATCTTGGCGGAAGAAAGAATGAGTAATATGATATGCAGTATGAATGTAGGGAATGAGATAGGGTCAGAACACTTCCCAGTAATAGCTACACTGAAAGGTGGCGTCCATAAGCGTGGCAGAGGGAGAAAGGAAAGAGGGGGGAAAAGGAATACGAAAATGGGAGTCTGGGGGGTAGATAAATTAAAAGTGTTTGAACAGAAGATGGAAAAGGAGAATGTTAGATATGAAAGGGAGGAGGGAGTAGACTCGTTAATTAAAAGGCTGAAAGGGTCGATTGAGAAGGTGAAGGATGAGATAGGTACAAAAGAAGGAAGAGAAGAGGGAAAGAGAGGCTGGTGGGACGAGGAATGCAGGGAGAGTAAGGAGAGAATGAAAGAATCTGTAAGAAAATGGAGGAAAGGAGAAATAGAGAAGGTGGAGTACAATAGGAGAAAAAGAGAACATGAGAAGATGCTGGAAGGGAAAAAGCAAAGGGGAAAGGAGAAATACAAGGAAGAAGTAGAAAAAGCAATCAAAGAAGGTAGGGTCTGGGATGTGATAAACAGGGAAAGAGGAGGAAGGAAGGGCGTGAATGAAGAAATAGAAATGGATGAATGGACGGATTATTTTAAGGGTCTGCTAGGGGGAGAACAAAATAGGATCAAAGGGGAAAATAGAAAGACAGTCCAGGAAGAAATGGAGGAAGCGAACGAAATAACAAGAGAAGAAGTGAATGAGGCGATAGATAGACTGAAAAGAAACAAGGCCACAGGAGAGGATGGAGTGGAGAACGAAGCGATAAAGTATGGAGGAGAAGGGATTAGGGAAGTGATGTGGAGGATATGCAACAAGGTCTGGAAAGGAGAAGGGTGGCCGGAGGAGTGGATGACAGGGCTGGTAGTACCGCTTGTTAAGAAAGGGGAGGGTAAGAAGGTAGAAGAGTACAGAGGGATCACTCTCATGCAAGGGGGCTATAAAATATACACAGAAATTCTAAGAAAAAGGTTAGAGAACCAGATAGAAGAGAAGCAAAGTATCCCACACAAACAGACGGGATTTAGAAAAGGGATGGGGACTATAGACAACATTTACGTACTCAATTACTTGGTTAGCAGAAACATAGGGAGAAAAAGAGGGAAATTAGTCGCTTTGTTTGTAGATTTCAAAGCAGCTTTTGACTCAGTGAATAGAAAAGTGTTATGGCAGGCAATGAAAGAGAGGGGAATAGAAGAAGGGCTGGTGGAGAGGATAAAGGAAATTTTTACTGAAACCAGGATTAGGGTGAAGATACGCGGGGAAAAAGGGGAGGTTTTCTGGACAGGAAGAGGTCTAAGGCAAGGGTGCCCGTTGAGTCCACTACTTTTTAATTTGCTGCTGGCAGACCTAGAGGAGAAGCTAAAGGAGAAAGGGAAAGGGGGGACGACCCTGGGTAATAGCAAACTATACTCCCTAGCATACGCGGACGACGTAGTTCTAATAGCAGACGATGAGAAGGGGATGAACCTAATGATAAGAATTTTCGAAGAGTACGTGGGAACAAAAGAACTGACGGTGAACGTAGGGAAGACCAAGATGATGTGCTTCAGAAATAAAAAGACCAAAATAGGTTACGTTTGGAAGGTGAACGGACAAACAGTGGAAATTGTGGAGGAGTTCTGTTACCTAGGTTTTTGGTTTGAGTCAGGAGGGGGAAACGATTTGCAGGTGAGGAAAAGAATCGAAAGTGCGAGTAAAGTAATGGGCCAAGTATGGGGTATAGGAAAGAGAAGGTTCAAGGACGATTGGAGAATGAGGATTTGGTTGTTTGATGCGATGGTTTGGGCGGTGTTGAGCTATGGAGTGGAGGTTTGGGGATGGAAGGAACATAGGAAAGTGGAAAGCATACATGAGAGATTTCTGAGATGGGTAATGGGAGTTAGTTGGAGTTGTCCAGGATACATGATAAGGGAAGAACTAGGAAGGGAAAAAATGGTAACTAGACAAATTAAGAGAGCCTGGAGGTTTGAAGAGAAGCTGAAAAGGGGAGAGGGGAGCAGAATAGCACAAGTATGCTTGGACGAAGTTCGGAACAAGGAGACGAGAGGCAATTTGGGAAATTCAAAATGGGAGGAAGAAAGGAAAAAAATGAGGAGTGTTTGTGATATACAGGAAGGGGTTCTGGACTGGCAGAACATTGAATTAGAGCTATTAGTAAGACAAGGAGAAGAGAGATGGAGAAAGATTATGGATTCGAAGTACAATAGATGGTATATGATGGTCAAAGGGGTGACGGAACCAGAATATTTGCAAAAGATGAAAAAGGAAGACAAATGGAATAGGGTGATACGGTTTAGAATGGGAGAAGGAGTGAGAGCTTGTAGATATTGGATGGATGAAGAGAACAATCTATGCAGAGTATGTGGGTACGAAGTGGAGTCATGGGCACATGTGTTAGAGAGGTGTACAGGAGAGGAAGATGGACAGTTGAGTGTGGATGAATGTGTGAGATGGATATTGGATGGTAATGGACAGGGAGTGATGTGGATGAAAAAACTGGAAGAAATAAGAGAAAGCAAGGGATCAGGGCAGAGCCAAACGGGAAATCCTGTTTAAAGGGAAGTAACTTGTGAAAATTTAAAATCTTTAAATCGATGAAAATGCATATGATGGTAAGAGAAAACGGAAGCCCGGGAAGATCGCTCATTGTCTGTAGTATAAGAATAGTATTAATATGATTGTTATTATGTAAGGCGTTGCACTAGAAAATAAGTAGCGGTTAAGGTAGACTAAGGATGAAATGTAAACATATGTACAGGGAGCGGAGGCCCTCAAACCCGTAAAAGGGAGAGTTCAAATATACATACATAATAACCTTGTTGAAAATTAATTTTTAAGGTTGAAATTTTTGTTATCAGAAAATTTAACTACTTTACTTTTGGTTAAAACTTTATTCTGCATATTGGATAAGTTGGAAAATCTTATTTTTTTATAGAAAATTAATTTTCTTGGTCGAAAATTCAACTTTTTGGTTGGAAATTCAACTATTCGGCAGGAAATTCATACATTTTGTTAAAAATCCGTGTTTTGGGGAGAAAATTATCCTTGCTTGTTGATAATTCAACTTTTTATTTGAGAATCCTATTATAAAATCTTCTTTTTGTATTGAAATTTTTTTTTTCTCCAAAATTCATTTTTTTATTAAGGTTCATCTCTGGTTGATAATTAAACTATTTTGATGAAAGTTCGTTTCATGTTTGGTTGAAAATAAATCTTTTGAACTGGCAATAATATACTTTTCCATTTTTTGTTTAAAATTTATTTTTTTTCTTAGTCGAAAGTTCCAATTTTTGGTTGAAAGTTCATGCATTTCATTTTAAATGAACTTTTATGGTGAAAGTTCTACTGTTTCGTAAAAAAATCGTCTTTTTGGCTTGAAAATTAAACTATTTGGTTAAAAATAATTCTTTTTTAGTTGAAAGTTCAAGTTTTTGGTTGAGAATTCAAATATTTTCTTTCAAATGAACTGTTATGGTAAACATTCTACTGCTTTGTAGATAATTCATCTTTTTGTCTTAAACATTGAAACATTTCGCTTAAATTCATGTAATTTGTTCAAAATTCATCTTTTTTGGTGGAACATTAAACTTCTTGGTCGAGAATTCACCTTTCCGGTTGAAAATTTAATAACTTTGTTAAATTTCATTTTCATTGTTAATTTTTTTTATCGGAAAATTTAACTATTTTATGTTTGGTTAAAACTTTATTCGGTATATTGGATTACTTAAAATTCTTATTTTTTGATAGAAAATTAATGTTCTTGGTAATAATTAAACTTTCCGGTTGAAAATTCAACCTTTCGGTAGAAAATTGACATATCTTGTTAAAAAGTCGTCTTTTGGGTAGAAAATCCTTGTTTGATGATAGTTCAACTTTTTGATTAAGAATATTATTGAAAATTCATCTTTTTTTTAATGAAAATCATCTTTTTTGTTCAAAATTAATTTGTTGTTGTTGAAGGTTCATGTTTTTGGTTGAAAATTTAACTATTATGATTTCTTTTTAAATGAACATTTATGGTGAAAATTCTACTGTTTTGTAGAAAATTCATATTTTGGCTTGAAAGATAAACTTTTCAGTTGAAGAGTCATATTTTTGTGTTGAAACGTCAACTTTTTTGTAGATAATTGGTTTTTTTGGCTTCAAAATTAAATAATTTTGCTGAAAATTTATGTATTTTGTTCAAAATTGGTCTTTTTTGGTAGAACATTATTTACGTTGAAAATTTGTATTTTTTATAGACTATTCAATCTCCTTGGTCGAAAATTCATCTTTTTGGTTGGACATTTAACAATTTTGTTGATAATTGTTTTTTTTGCCGTTGAAAGTTATTTTCACATTCTCATTCGTGAGAGTGTAATATAATTTCAAATAGTTTTTGTCTGAAAATTTTAATAGACCGTTTTTGGCTGAAACTGTATTCTGTATACTGTATAAGTTATAAATTCAACTGTTTGGTAGAAAATTCATGTATTTTGTTGAAAATTCGTCTTTTTGGATGAAAAACTAACAAAGAAGATATAACAGAAGTGGATTTTTGTAACAGGTAGTAATTGCGAGGAAATCGCTGTAAAGATTATAATTTGTTGTTTTTTTTTCTGTAAATTTTCTTTGTTAAAAATTTAAATTATTGCTTGAAAGTTCATTTATTTGATAGAAAATTCATACATATTTTTCATTAAAAATTCGTCTTTTTTGGGTAGTAAATTATTCTTATTTGTTGATGGTTCAACTTTTTGGTTGAGAATGTTGTTCAAAATTGATCTTTCTTGATCAAAAATTATCTTTTTTGTTAAATATTCATCTTTTCCGACTCAAAAGTCCACCACTTTCAAAAAAATTCGACTTTATAACTTAAAAACTTCACTCTTTTATTAAAATCTCATTTTTCATGGTAGAAAAGTCATCTTTCTTGGTATGAAATTAACTTTTTGGATGGAAATTCAACTTTCTTCTAAAGACCCGCCAGGCTTCGATAACACCACTGATTCAAATGATTGATTATGCTTATCGATTATTTACTTTTTCTAGGGAATATTTATGGAAAGGATCACATACAAGGAAATCTTTAGGCAAGCGAAAGTTGTGAGCGTTAGCAGTTTAAATGCATTAAAGTGTTAAATAATTAATAATAATTAATCATTTATTCTACGTTTTATACACAATGTTCGACCGTAATTGTATTCGTTTTTTAATTTATCTGTAACGAAGGCTGTAAAGAATTATGATTTATGTAGGGATCTCTATAGATATTAGGGTGGGCCAAAAAAAACTTTTAATTTTTTTTTCCTTAGATACCATTAGAATATTGTCAGAAATGACGAAAAAAAAATTCTGGTGAAGCTTGAGCTCTTAATATTAATATTAAGAGGTGACGATTTGTGATTTTTGATTTCCCATTTAAATAACATAGGAATTTTTAAATAGTTTTGTTCGATTTTTAATGCGTTTGAACGAATAATTGTCTAGTGAAAATGGAAACTTATTCTTGTAGAGAATTTAACGATCTACAAAAAATGTCTGATATGATTTTTTGCTAAGTCATTTCTGAAAATATTTTCATGGTATCTGAAGAAAAAAAATTAAAAGTTTTTTTTTGCCCACCCTAATAGATATAAAAATATTAAATATAGCAGTGAGTTCTACTTATAGACCAACAATTAAAATGCGTTGTCATTTATATAAAAATAAAATCATGCATTTATAACCACACTTTTTAGCGAACCTCGACCCATTCAACATTAATTTGAATATTTCGTTTAATTTTAAGGTTACGTGCGCGTTTATCATTTTTTCAATCCATATACTGTTTTTGAATACGCTATAGAATGTTATAGTATAGATCTGAATTACTATGAAATTATACTAATTACATAGTGCGATGACTTTTATCAGTTGATGAATAGTAAGAAGTATTTCCATACCAATCTTCAGTAAAAACTACTAATTCGTAGAAAAAACGTTGAAAATTGAATTCATAAATAATGTTTTCTTACTAATTTCCTTTGTTACGATTTTACATTTTAAATTAGTAATTTTTTATCAAAGATTATTATCAGAATGCTTACTATAAATTAATTGATAAAGGACTCCCCACTGTTTACATAGTAGACCTTCATACTAGTCCAGATTAGAAAATCAAATTAATTTCTTTATTGATTTTTAAAAATAATATAAAAATATATATTTGGCCCTTAGAAATAGTAATTGTATCCATATCAGATTTTTGAAACGACCCTCTGCAATAATCGAATTTGCCCTCCTAAAATATCTATATTGAAATTCCGGGATAATCTAATCGACCATTCCGAGCTGATAGAATCGACTGTATTGAGATAATCAAAACGGTGATCCGAGGTGTCCAAACCGACCCTTCACAATGTCCAGGTTAACACTTTGAGAAAATCGAATCGACCATCTGAGACCATCGAGCGGTCTGTCTAGAGACAATCATATCGACCCTTTAGCATGATCGGGTCAGCTTTCTTGAGATGACCGATTCGACCGTCGGAAATGATCGAGTCAACACTTTAAGATGATCGATTTGAACCTCTTGTTTCAACCTTCTAGAGATATTCGCTTTAGCCATATTCAAGGGCTGTCCTATAGTTGACCCTGCAATGTGGCCGGTCTGCACATCTAGATGGCCAAACAGACCTTCCATTTTTCTCCGTGTAGTAAAATAGCAGGTGCCAAATTTGTGGGGTCAGCGTGTTTCTGCCCCAAACTGAATATCTCTATCAGAAAAAGTATCTATCAAAAAGCATCTATATTCACTGCAGAATGCATTGCCTTGAGCGACGCTCTCGACATAGCAAATCAAAATACTGGCACCAACTTTCTCATTTTCTCAGACTCCCTGAGTGCCTTGCAGGGTCTCCAGAACAACAGAATTAAAGTCAAAAATAATCCCTACATTTTCGAAATCAAAGAAAAACTTAGTCAGTTCATCTCCTCGAACCAAAATGCAAACACTATTAGCTTTTATTGGATTCCTTCTCACAGAGGGATCCGAGGCAATGAGGAGGTTGATGGTCTAGCCAAGACTGCTACTTCTTTGAACAGTTGTGACATTTCTAAAATACCTTTTTTGATTTCTACCAATAGTTTAAGGAAGATTCCATAGTGAATACTCGTATCGCAAATGTAGAGTCCGGCACGGTCAAAGGTGTTACTTCTTTTGCTTCATATAATTCGAACCACAAGTCTCCGTGGTATGCCAATAGAAAGTTTAATCGCAAATTCATCACGACCATTAACCGTTGCCGGTCTAACCATTACAATCTGGCTGCCTCGCTCTCCCAAAAAGGTTTCATCGATGATCCTAAATGAAAATGTGGCCATGAACGAGAGGACCTTAACCATGTAGTCTGGCAATGTTCTATCTATGACTCTCAAAGACTCAAACTAATCAAAAATCTGAAAAAGAAAACGAAAATAGACGCGCCCTACTGTATAGAAATGTTCATTATCGAACCAAATATCTCTGCCTGTCTTCTCATATTTTCGTTTCTAGAAGAATGTAAACTTGAAATCTAAATTCGTCTCTCTCGAAAATTACACTAATCTGCGCTTCACTTTTTCTATATATATTCAGTTTAATCATACTATGTAGCTTTTATAAGCCCAAATAAGGTTTGAATGAAGCTTAATTGAAAAAAAAGACATACAGAAATGAATGTACGATTATATGGTGAATACTGGTTACTATTTTTTCGCTAGATTTTTTTTGTTTTGATTGTGGTTTGTGCTTCAAACCTTTTGGGCACTTCAGTTCAATTTCAGCTGGACTCAAAAATTTGTCAGGACTAGTGAAATTAAAACAAAAACAAGTGGTACTTTTCCGATATTTTTGTCGAAAAAAAGTCCTATTGAAACTGTGCATCTTATAACTTTTTTGGTACTTTATTCTTATTTCAGAAGTAATTTTCTGGGACATAAATACCACGAGCACTTGTAAAAATTAAAAAAAAAAGTAGAATGGAACTTATCTAGTACTTTTGTTCCTATTTGGACTTACACAAATTTTTAATTGAAGTTGGTACCTGAGTACTGATTTGTCTTATGCCGAGTTCATTTGGGATGCCAATGGAACTTTTTCTCTTCTGAAATTTCCGAAAAATCCTTTTTTATCTTTTTGAACAGTTGGTGGGGCTGGTACAAAATTGACTCTACACGAATACGAAGGCTGACTTGGTACTAGGAAAGGATAATTTGAAAAGTCACGTTTTGTTAATTTTGTACGATAGTCTCTTTTCATGTATATTAAAATCGGTTTGTCCTTATTATCATGGTTGTATATATGCAGAGCCTTAGACTGTTCATTCTCGTAGATTCCGAAGAGATAACCATCCCTTACTCCAGCAAGGTAGTTTCCATTTAGTTCGGTGAACACACGATCAAAGTAAGCGTAAACGCCACTTAAAGTAAAAACATGATCTGGAGCATATCTTATTGTTGTGCTCCGCCAAAAATTCATTTCAACTGATTCTGAAACAAAAAAATTGAAATGGATCAATAGTAATTAAACTATTTATTAACATCAACGGTTAAACAGACAAAATTACGCAAAACTTTTTACGTCACAATTTTATTATGGGTAGAGGAGAGAATTTTTACAAAAAAGTAAAGAAAACTAAAACTATTTTTATATGAGTCTACAAGTATATACAATAAATTACAACTAAAATTACAGGCAAGTACAACTTTTTTCTATTATTGAGACGAATTTCGTACTTTTTTCTATTTTTGTGTACAATTACAAGAATTCACAGCTACAAGAATTTATAGGAATTTACATGCTTTGCAGTCAAAAAAAAAAGTCGCAATGAGAAATTTTTTTTTTCAAATATAAAGCAATCGATTGGAGACCATAGTCATTAAAAATTAGGGCATTGCAATATTCTCAATATTTGTCATACTTGATCGAAAAAGAAGAACTTTTTGACTGCAAATAAAAATTAAACAATTGAGGCCGAACTAATCACGGTAATTGAATTAAAACTTGGAAAAAATTAATTAAAAAAATTTATGAATTTTCAAATTTATACCATTCTCAGCAATTTTAAACTAGAAACATTCATTTATAGATTCAAATTGTTTTTCAAATCTTTTTGAATATTCTCTCAAAAACTTGTTTTGAAAAAATTATTAAAACATTTTCCAGAAATCTAAAAATAATTGTATTATCTTGAAACTCAAATTTTCCTACAATTGTTTGAAAATCCTGCGAAAGTAAAAAAAAATACCTGAGAATCGTCCAGATTCTTTTTTGAAAATTTTGGAAATCTGATTAGATGCACTTTCAAAATTATAAACAAAAAATTATTATAGTTTTTCTAGGAATTTTTATACAAATTTGTTGTCTCTTTGAAACCTTTGAAAATGCTTAAGAAACTTATAAATTATTGGTTCGAAATCTTCAAAAATCTAGATTGTATTTAAAATGGTTTGAAATCTTTCCAAGTTTTGAATTTTTTTGGAATCTTTTCAAAACTTCTAAATATATTTTAAACTTACTTGATTATTTTCCAAATTATTAATGGTTCAATTGTCATTTACTGATCAAATAGAATATTTTATAATTCTCAATGTTCTCTTGAAATTAATTTTTCAAAATGAAAAATCATTTTAAATTTTCCTAGAAAACTTAAAAAATTGTGTTGTCACCTCAAAACGTTTGTTAAAAGCTTTACATTTGCTTAGCTATTGAGGCTTCAAAATTGAAAGTTCTCTATTTTCAAGGTTAAAATCTGTTAAACTCTTAATTTTTAACAGATTCAGAACTGTACTGTAAAATCAATTCTTGTTCAACACAAATTCAAATTCAATTCAAATTTTCTTAACTTATTTCAACAATTTACATTTTATTTAATAGGGGAATATAATTTTCATTAACATTATATTGAAAATACATATATTTTCCTCATATTTCATATTATTTTTTCCACATCTTTTTATTTATCAAACAAACATTGTTTGTAAGACCTAATTACAGAGCGCAGATGTTGCAATTAGGATACAATCGTCAATGTCGCAGGTGCTTCATCATTCTACAAAGCATTCAAAGTCAAATCGACGAAAAATTTCCATTCCTTTTCCAAATTCAACTTCATTTTTTTAGGAAATTTACAGTTTTCTTATCTAATATTTTCATAGTATTAAAAATGCAATTCAATGTTCTTTAAGATTATTACCCTTTAGCCAATAAATTATCAAATTTACCTCTATTTACCTATTTTTCTGGTTGCTCTATTCAAATGCCCATTGATATAAATATAAATATAAATATAAATATAAATATAAATATAAATATA
>CAKNXH010000484.1:123263-150941 GCA_932178445.1 Andricus quercusramuli | reverse complement strand
TGTCATTATTTTATGAAAAGGCTTAGTTGATTACGCAATAAAATCATGAAAAAATGGTCGAAATGTGTATTTGTTTACAAAAAGTGTTTAAATTGTTTTTAAAAGTCGACTATTTTTGACTAATTGTAATTGCACATTAGTATCTGTCATGTATCATACAAAATCTATGGATTTTAAGTAGCTAATCATTGAAAATAACGAAAAAATGAGTTTCGTTTTCATTAGTTTCTTTATAGCATTATTAACAATTTTTTGGTTAATCTAACCGACTAAATATAGTTTTTAGTTAGTTATTACATCGATTTATGTCAGGTTTTAATAAATTTGAAAGTCTTTAAATAAATGGTACGTGCCGGGCGGTTTTGTCAAAAAATGTGCTCTTCCCTCACTGCGCGACACTGAGACAGCAGCGCTGCGGCAGCGCACGGTCCCACTAAAATGCCATTATCTCGTGATCTAGAAGAGTCACCATCAATTTTTTTTTTTCAAATTAAAGGTGAAATTATAAGGAATTGAATCGTCTTAACAAGAAAAGAAAATTTTTTTCCCTTCTTGACGAAAAACTGAATTCAAACTTTTTTTGGTCATTTTTTTGGTCAAAATTGAAAACCAAAATTTTTTTGGAATTTTCAATTTAAAGCGTATACATTTATCTACAAAACCTACAATTTTTATCCAAATTCGTTCAATGGTTGCAGAAATATAGATATTTCAAAAAAATGTGATGCCGAAATTCAACATGGCGTAACTCCCGTAATTTTGAAAATTTTCAAAAATCCTTTGGACCCGAAATGTCTCTTATATAACACTATAATTTCACGAAGTTTACCTAAAATCGAACAACCACTTGCAGATCCTGATATTCCTGACGTATACTGACCCTAAGATAAAATATCATGAATTCTTTTAGTTTTCAATTTTTGAAAAATACCAAATTAAGATTGAAAAGTTCCTTTACCCCGAAAAAGTATTCTTTTATTTATTGGAAATCAGCCCTATATTTTATGATGCGTATGAAAGGAAGTAGAAGTACAGAGTTAGTCAGCATGAGAAATAGCAAGGGTGAAGTTTTGTATGATACAGACGGAATACAAGACTCTTTGAGAGACTTTTTTTAAGGAATTATTGGGAGGTAGCAAAGCTAGTTTGAGGATCAATAGGAAACTGAGTGACTGGTTCGATATTATTCAAGGTGTTTGATAAGGATGCGTTTTCATCATGGCTATGTACTATATTCATGGACAAGTTTCTAAGAATTCTCTTCGACGAAGTAGGCGTGGATCTCTGGATAGTGAGGGTACGTGGGTTAGCGATCGCAGATGAAAAGGTCGTTATGACAGAATCAATCTGAGAATTGCACACAATTTTGATCAAACTCAATACAAGCATGAAGAACATGAAGGTATGTTCGGATATAAAAGTGTGACGACAAGTAGTTCAATAGAGAGTGTCAGTTGAGTAAATGACGCTTGAAATAAAGGACCTTGGATACTAATGGGCCCGAGTTGGGAGCTTCGCATGATGACTTTGTGAGGCTCTTCACTTGGGGTGATTGCCAGAGAGATTGACCAGCAGCCTGGGTCAGAGCAGTGTGAAAGAACGAACATATTTTTCAAATAAATAACACGGAAGTCATAGATAAATCTAAAATATGTACCTCCAACCTCACATTACACTCTTCCTCACCGATTGAGTCATGCTTGATGCTTACCCTGAAAGGGAACTTAATGGTTAAATAATAATAGTGAAAGGATTTCTATACTTTTCCGGGGATTTCAAAGAACTTTGAAGGATTTCAACAGATTTGAAAAATGTCAAGGGATTTGAAAGAATTCCGTAGCATTTCCAAATATTTCAAGATATTTTCAGTGAACTTGGGAACATTTTTCAGAAGATTTTGAGCGATTTCCAAGATTTCAAGGGATTTTAAGGTATGTTAAGAAATTTCACAGGATTAGAAAAGTTCAAGGATTTTTAGGGATTCACACGGGTTTTCAGAGAATATCAATGATTAAGTTTCATTTAATTTGAATTCTAGGAAATTTCCATGGAGCTTAAGCAATTTCGTCAGACATCACAAAAATTTCACGAAATTTTAAAGATTTCCAAACATATCTTAAGGCTTTTAAAATAATTTTATGGGACTTCTGAATGTTGGAATTAATTTTAGAAGATTGAATTTCGAATTATTTCTAGCGATTCCGAAGAATTCCATCGCGCAGTACAATAATGCGCCCATAATACTCCTAGGAGTATTATTGGCTCATAATTGTACTGCGCGCATGCGCATTCTCATTCGACTGTGTACGATTATGACCTTTTTAAAGCTTGTAAATATCTCCTAAACTAACTCAAATTTGTTTCCAAATTGCTGACTGTTCAATTGTTACTTATGCATGAAACTTCAATAATTTCACTTACATGTTGAAAATTTGTTAATAGAAGAATTAAAGTTGTTCAGTTTGAAGTTTTTTAGTTTTTAAAATTTGGTTTATAATTGCTCAATTTTAATAAAATGTGAAATATTACTAAATATTCAAACAAATGGTTTCCAAAATAGAAAAATTTTGAATTATTTTTTATAAGGGAGGGTGGCGAAAAAGTATGGAAACCCCTAGAAATATTTGGGATTTGTTGAATGAAATTAAGGTCATGCCTTAGGTAATTTTCAACAAGGACTCCAACGGTGACCTTGGATTTGAACTTGAAACTCATTGTCAAGGTCATGTTAAGGTCAGCTTTGTTTTTTTAAAAGGGAACCCCTATTTTTGGTGCCAGAATCGGAAAAAGCGGAAAATTTGACGTTCCAGTATGTGTTTAGGTCAAGGGTTAACGTGAACTCTGCAGATAAAATAAAGGTCAAAGTGCGCTGTCATAGGTCCTCGTGGGAATCTCGCAGAATTAGTAAAAAAAAATTGACCATATCGAAAATTAACCACATCAATATTCAAAGTCTGAGCCTAATCAACCTAACGAATGTGAGCTTGAAATGTCCTTGAAAATGAAGTTCAAGGTTAGATCTAAGGGCACCGTTGGATTCCTCGTTGAAACTAGCCCAAGGTATGACCTAGGGTAATTTTCTTCACTAATTTTGCGAGATTTCTACGAGGTCCTATGACAGCGTACTTTGACCTTCATTTGACCTCTAAAGGTCACGTTAAACCTTGAATTAAACACATACCCGAACGTAAAATGTCCCGCTCTTTTCGATTATGGTACCAAAAATAGGGGTTACTATTTAAAAAAACAATGCTGACCTGAAAATGAGGTTCAAGGTCAAATTCAAGGTCACCTTGGTTTTT
Organism: Andricus quercusramuli; assembly: GCA_932178445.1. NCBI lineage: Eukaryota > Metazoa > Arthropoda > Insecta > Hymenoptera > Cynipidae > Andricus > Andricus quercusramuli. Next base: position 147,639 of record CAKNXH010000484.1, on the reverse strand, counting down.
TTTACAAACGACAGAGATTTCTAGGGATCTCCATACTTTTTCGCTATTAATATCCTGCACAAACTGACAGTGAAGTACAAGTCGAAACGTTAATGCGGATTTTAAAAACATTGTTAGTAAAAATTTACATTTTTTTGTGTAACTTTGTAGATTTCTGCAATAAACTACCAGTATATAAAATATTATTTTGAGTACAGTTTCCCAAATAATATTTTTTGTAAAAATTTGTAATATCCTACAATATGTTACGTGAAATTAAAAGTGTTTTCATGTCGCCAAACATCCAAATTAACAATTTTTTAAATCTTATAGTTTTATGTGATACCTTCTAGATTTCTGCAACAAAGTAAAAACAAAATTATTAAAAAGTTATACAAATTTGTTAAGTGTAGAAACTTATTCTTAATAATATTTTGACTCTTCTACAAGAAAATATAAGAAAAAATTAGCTATTTTTATTCATCTATATTTTCTTGTTCAATTTGGTAAATTTTGTACAAAAAAGTACATGTATTAACGAAAAATGACAGTTGTAGAAATGTACTTTCCTGTAATTTTTTTCACGAGGGTTGGACTAAACTTTCATGAACTGGATACAATTTTCAATTTTTTATCTGAAATCGTTATCATTTATTGTGAAACTAATCAAAAGTGGCAGTAGCTGTATCCCGTACATGAGGTACTAGTCCGAACGGAAGTCGACGAGCTTGTTTTCGAGTGATTTTATTACGGCGGTTGTCAATCATGCGTATTGTAATAATTTGGGACTTATTATCATATACTGGATAAAGCAAATGATCATCGATTCTGACTATTCCAATTAAATGACCATTTCGTACTCCAATAACATGTATTCCTTTTAGTTCTGTAGTGATATTATGTTCATTTTTTCCATAAACGTAACGAAATCTATAAGTATGAGGTCCAGGATATATTCGAATTCGCGGTCTCCACCAGGCCTGTGTACCTAATTCTGTAAGAAGAATAGAAAATTATTCAATAATCAATTTTGGTGAAAATTAAACTAAATACGTGAAAAGGGCCTACACGTCACCAACACCGTGTATGTGTGTGCAGTAGTAGATTTTCTTAGCACTAGACTATTATGTGCGCGCGCAAGCGCGCGCTAACTTCTCGATTCATCTTTCTCATTTTTACTCAATTTTCGATAACTATTCATTTGTTAACATTTAACGGTCATTTTTTGAATGTAAGCATTGTGAACAAAATTAATCAGCTAATTCTCAATTAACCAGTTGACAACATAAAAAGTATGAAAAAATTATTTTAACTGAAACTTTCAAATAATTTTTCCTTTATACAATACGTTTTTCTTTGAATCTTGACTTTTCTTTTATTAAATTTAATTTATTAATAATATTTCAAATAATTCCAGACAATGTTATTTTTAACAGAAACAGTTAATATCCAATTAATGAGTTCTGAACATAGAGAGCATTTAATAACTATTTTCATTGAAATATTAGAATAACTTTCATTTGATATTTATCTGAAAATTTCAATAATTAATAACCTTTCAAAGTAATACCGGTGAAAATAGAAATATGTGCACATATAATTTTGAAAATTGAATTCGAAAAATCACTTCACACCATCACAAACATTTGAAAAAATTATATAATTATAATGGAGATATTTTAAAGCAAAAATAAATTTTCATCATAAAAATAGCAGCCAATATTAAATCACATAACCTTAATGTAAATAATCCATTAGTGTAACCTATTTGAAAACAATTCAAATTCAATCTTTATGTATTTCAATTTTCGAAAAAAAATTAATCAGTCGATAGTTAATAAAAGTGAATTCATCAGTTCATAGCATAAAAATCAATCACCAATAATATTTGCACTAAAACATCAAAATAATGTGTATCTCACATCGTTATAAATAATTGAATTATTCGTAATCTTTTGAACCAATTCCATGAAAACTTAAAACATATTTACATATAATGTTGAAGATTGAATTTAGATAATTATCGCACAACATCGTAAGCATTTCGAAAATTATGTAGGTTACCTTCTTTCATATGAATTCAAAATATATTTTTTCATTTAAAATTGCATTTCAATACATTTAATTTTATTAATGACTTTTAAAACTCATTCCAGAAGAAATTTAAATGAATGTACATATTAATTAATCATATCACAACATAAAAAGTAATAAACAGTTATTTTCAGTGAAACCTTCGAATAATGTTTACTTTATATTTTTCTGAAAATTTGAATTAATAATAACCTTTTAAACTAATTTCATAGAAAAATGAAATATATGTACATATAATATTCAAACCAGACTTCAGATGCTTATTTCACAACATCACAAAAATTTACAAAAAATTATACAATTGGAAAATAAAGGTATTTTAAACATGAATAACTTTTCATAATCAAAATTATAGCTAATATCCATTTACACAGCCTTCAAGTAAATAATCAATTTATGTACATTCTCAATTCAGACAAATTAAAATTTAATTTTGATGTAAGTTAATAATGTTAAAAAAATTATTCAACTCATAATTAACTAATTCAAGTAATTTTTACTTTACATTTTCTTCAAATTTTCACTTTCATATACGAAATTTTGATTTATTAATAACCTTTAAAACTAATTTCAGAAAATGTAAGTTTGAATGGAATAAGTTAATAACTGAATAATCAGTTTGGAACATAACGAGCATTAAACAATTCGTTTCAATCAAACATACAAATAATTGTTACATCATATTCTTCTCTAAATTTGAAATTGCATTTCTATACATTCAATTCATTGAAATAACCTTTCAAAAAAATTCAAACAAAATTAAACTATCTGTACATATAATTTTAAAAATTCAATGGGGATACTGGTTTAACAGCATCACAGACATTTAAAAGGAGTATATAATTGTAATAGAGGTATTTCAATGAAAACTCAAAGTTTTGTTATAAAAATAATAGCCCTCACTCAAATTACACAACCTCAAAGTAAATAATCAATTCATGTTACTTAATTGAGAACCAAATTTGATTCCATTTTTATTTAATTTAAAATGTTGAAAGAAATGAATCGACTAATAATTGATTGAACTGTTTATAACATAAAAACATCAAACTGTCACTGCCATGGAAAGATTGAAATAATTTGCACTTTATATTTTTTTAATTTTTAACATCCATTCATAAATATTTTATTTATTACTAAGCTTCTTGAATGATTCCAAAAAATTTAAGTTTCAATATCATGAATTCAGAATGATATGTATAATGATAATTTAGAAAATTAATAATAAAATAATGTTTAACATTATTTTAGTTGAAATATTCAAATAGTTTTCCATTTATATATTTTTTAAATTTAAAATTGTATTTCTGAAAATTTGAATTCATAATAACCTTTCATACTAATTCCAGAAAAAATTGAAACGTATGTCTATATAATTTTGAAAATTGAATTCGTATAATCATTTCACAGCATCACAAACATTGACAGAAATGACGTAATTGGAATGGAGGAATTTTAAATGTAAATAAGCTTTTATTATACAAATTATAGCCAATATGCAATTAGATAACCTTGAAGTAAATAATCGATTTATGTACTCAATTGAAACAAAGTAGAATGCAATCATTATGTGATTTATTATTATGAAAAAATATAATCAGCTAATAATTAAACAATACCTTATATACCTTATATATACCTTATATTTTTCTGAAAATTTGAATTATTTATAACCTGCTGAACTTATTCCAACAAAATTGAAACGTCTGAACGTATTGTGCATACGTATGCACGTATGCAAAACTTCAAAATTTCAATTCAGATACTCATTTCACAAGCTACAAGCTATTATAAAAACTGAACTACAAATTAAAACACTCAAAGTGAGACTCTTTTGAATTTTAAACTTTTAAAATTTAAGCCCACATTTTTTTTCATCAAACGCTCAGTGATTAAATAATTGTTGAACTTTTATAAATTGTACAGTTCAATGATTTAAAAATATATATAAATCGACGCTATTACATATTTTCCATTCTCTAAATTGAAGAATGAATCAACGAATTTATAGATTTTCAAAATTATATCATTATAAGCAATTTTAAGTTAGAAACATTAAAAATTTAAAGATCAACTTTTTTTTTAAACTGAACTTTTTTTAAATTGGAATTTATAAATTTTCGAAATTATATAATTGTAAGCAATTTTAAGTTGTAAACATTGAAAATAGAAAGATGAACTTTTTTTTTAACTGAACACTTTTTAAATTGGAAGCAAAATTATTTTAATTTTAGGTCCTTACAAATGATTAATTGGTCAATTGTTATTCATACTTCAACAATTGTTTTGAAATCTATTTTAAATATTCCATTTTTTTAAATAAGAAATCATTAAAAAATTTTCAGGAATCTTACGAAAATAAATATATAATATATAATATTTCTTAACCTAACGTCAGATCAGAAGATATTTAGAAGTTTTGAAAAGATTCAAACATAATTTGAAACTTGCAAAGATTTCAAAAAATTATCAAAACAAAATACAGATTTTCGAAAATTTCAAAATAAATTTTCTTCAACTTCTTAAATATTTTGGAACGTTTAAAGATAATAAAATTTTTGTTCGTAAGATTCATGAAGAAATTTAAAATGATTTCTTATTAAAAAAGAGAATATTTAAATTAGATTTCAAAACAATTTTTGAATTATGGATAACTATTGACCAATTCAATGATTTGTAAGGACCAAAAATTAGAATAATTTGGCTTCCAATGTGAAAAGTGTTCACTAAAAAAAATGTTGATCTTTCAATTTTTAATGTTTCTAACTTAAAATTGCTTACAATGATATAATTTTGAAAATCTATAATTTCGTTGATTCATTCTTCAATTTAAAGAATTGAAAATACGTAATAACCTCGATTTATATATATTTTTGAATTTTTGAACTGTACAATTTATAAAAGTTTAACAATTATTTAGTCACTGAGCGTTTAATGAAAAAAAAATTTAGGCTTTAATTTTAAAAGTTTAAAATTCAAAAGAGTACCACTTTAAGTATTTTAATTTGTAGTTCAGTTTTTATAATTTAAAATAAAAAAAATTTTACCTTCGAGAGTTTGAATCTTTTTTCGTAAACCTGAAAAAACTCGGAAATGACCGGGAAATTTTTTCCTTGATTAAAACGGCCATCTTGAATTACCAAAAAAAAATTATATTATTTTATTATAATTATATTTATTCATTTTAATGAATATTCATCACTGAGGATTTATATATTCAATTATAAACTTTCAAATTGTGATGATTATTTAATGAAAACAACAAAATAATTTATAATAAAACATAGAATTTTAAACCTTAGAATGCTGACATCCAAATATTTAATTTTACCACCATTCAGCTGCTTGTTTTCGTGACGATTTTAGAATTATTTATTACTGTTATGCATATTATTACAAAAACAAAAAAATTTTCGGCCAAAATTTGGAAACTACTTCTAGTTTTTTTTATTATTTTATACTTTTCTTCCATGCATTGAAATGAAAAAGCCAGCCGGCCTGATCGAAGCACCAACTGTCGGGTTAGTTCAACGTTTACAAAAAACTAATTTAAAAAAAAATTTTTTTGCTCGAAACCTAAAATTGGGAATTTCTGAATGGATCTATTCAATGACCGTGGATACCCGAAAAGTTTCATACCCCTAGTACCTCCATAAAAGACCACTTCTCCTCACCTAGTTCATTTGAAACACACATTTTTTCAACAGCTAAAAATAAAAATAAATCATAAAAAATGATCCAACTTCCAGAGCTAAAATTTTTTAGCTTAGAACATTCCGATTTGATATCCAATGGTACCCAAAAAAAGTTTCCTTCCATCAACTCCTCTGGAACACCCTTGTCTTCAACCTTTATTATCATAAGACATCGAAAAAAATTGACCTGAATATCTTACCTCAAATTTGTGCTTTGAAATCGTTTCATTTGATGTCCAAAGGTATCAAAAAAGATTCATCTCTCAATTTCTTTTGCAACACCCACTTTTTCTATCCCTAAGATAAAAAAATCAAGAAATATTTTTATAAATGCTCTAACTATGTGACCTAAAATTTTATGCTTCAAAATGGTTCCGTTTCGTGTCCAAAGATACCCAAAAAGGTTTGGTTTCCCTATCTCTTCGGCAACAGCCTTGTTTTAAACCCCTTAGATAATAAAAAATAGGCAAAAATATTCCAAAAAATGCCCTAGCTACTCTCTAAATCTGAATTAGTAGAAAACTACTAATTGGTAGTAGTTTTCTGCTAATTTAAATAGCGCCGATTCGTTTACTGGTAATTAGTAAGAATCTACTAATTCAATGTGTAAGAATAAATGACTAAATGAATTAGTAACTATATCTACTAAAGGAATTGGTAATGCTACTACTAAATGAATTGGTAAATGTATTGCTGGTTACTATTCCAAAGGGTGGTCTCAAGTAAATTTAAAAAATGTTTTTTCAACGAAGAGAAGTTTATTCAAATATATTCTTCTATTATTAAATTCGAATTAGGTCTGATTAAAAAACAAGTTAGTTCAATCCAAATTGAAAACATGTTATTGTAATAATTAAAACTAGAATATTAATAATCTTAAAAGGTTTTACAAGACAAAAACAACTGCGAAGTCGTAACTGTTTTTCCTTTAGCTAGATAAAACTATTAAAATATAATATAATGCTTGGTGGAGAGCTTTGTAAGTTTGCACCATACAATGTACGGCTTTATAGTTGTACACTTGTCTTTGATTGATTCCGGATATTTCAAGTTCTATACAGATATGTCAAGTTTTTTGTTAAATAATTTTTTAAAGTACGGAGCCACTCAAATATTTCTCTTTTTTTCAATCGACTCGGAAAAAGTCCTCAGTTTCGCGAGTTTATTATACATTTTTTTTCAGTTTCTGAGGATTTAATCAATATTTTTAATTTAGGAATCTTTAACAAATTATATTACAAAATATTCTCAAATATATTAGCACCATTAAATACTTAAATAACCAAATAATACTAAAAACATAATCAATCATTTCTTAAATTTGTCTATGAAGTCTATGAATTTGAATAATAATTTAAACAAATTTTTATTTGATAGTTAACAGTTGAATTTTGAACTAAAAAAGATCAGCTTTCGACCAAAAATGGAATAGTTAAATTTGAACGTAACAAGTTAATTTTCCAGAGAAAAAGACTGTTTAAACTAAAATGATGAATCTTTTACTGAAATACATGAATTTTTAACAAAAGTGTAACTTTTAACCAAGTAGTTTATTATCTTCAATCAAAAAGATGACATTCCAACTAAAATTATGAATGCCTAACTGGAATACTTACATTTTCCACCAAAAAGATAAAGTTTCAAACAAGAAGATTAATTTAGAAACATAAAGAATGATTTTGTACAAAAAATACGTATTTTGAAGAAAATAGAAGAAATCTCAACTGAAAAAGACAAACATTCAACCAAATAATTGAATTTTCAGTTTAAAAAATTAATTTTCCAGAAAAAAAGCAAATTTTTAGCCAAAGTGTTGAATTTTCAACTAAAATGGTGAACCATTGACTGAAATAGTTGATTTTTCAACTAAAAATTATAATTTTTCCACCTGAAATTGAATGATTTTATTTAAAATTTTGTATTATGTTAAACTAAAGAGATGCATTTTTCAATAAAAAGCTGAGATATTCGACTGCAATAATTACATTTTCAGTTTCAATAAGAATTAATTTTCTGTTAAAGTAAAAACGAATTTTCAACAAAATAGCTTACGTTTTAACCGAAGAGATACATTTTTAATTAAAATGATGAATCATGCACAAAAAAATTAATTTTACATAAAAGAGTTCAGCTTTTAACTCATTAATTAAATTTGTATTCCAAAAAAGATTAATTCTGAATGAAAATTAAGTAGTTGACATGAAAAATATTAATTTTTTATCAGAAACAGTTGAATTCGACAAAAAAACTACCTTTCAAAATGAGTTGAATTTTCAACTTGAAAAGATTTTTCAGTCAAGCAAGAGAAAAAAAAGCAAACAAGCTGTTGAATTATCAACGAAGAAGATGAATATTTGAATTTTGAACTAAAACCGATCAATTTTCAAACAATACTATAATAGATACATTTTCATTTAAAAAATTGAATACACTAAATTAAAATTTGCACGCTTTAAGATATGTAGATACTTTTATTTTAACGTATCCGCAGTTTAACAGTAAGGTGGTTCAAAAAAGAATTTTTTGAAGACAAAAGAGTGTTAGATTCTGTTTAAAATTTTGGTTAAATAATAATTTGTGTGCCTCAGTAAAACTAGATCTGATGATTATAAGGGATGCCTCAAAAGCGTAAGTTTAAAACGTGAAAAAATACTTTAAAATCTTCTTTAAAGCAACCTCTTTATCCGTAACAACAACTAAATGAAATTTTTTAACCCAAAAATCCTACTCAGAAGTTTAAAATTGATTTAAAAAAATTTTGTGAACATCTACGTATCTTTTAATGTATGTTGAGTGAGTTTTCTGAAAGTTAGAGATAAAAAATAGCCTTTCTCAAACTGTCAGTTGATTACGATATGGTACTAAATCTAATCTAATACTAAATCTAAATCTAAGTGATTTTCAAGTATTTTAACCAATTCTTGCACACTGTATTCCTCGAAGGTCTTGAATTTTTCAGAAAATAAATTTTAGTTAACCTAACTTTCTTCAACGGCACTTTCCCAGTTCCCTTTAAACTATTCACCTAATTACTCATATTAAACAAAATCTTACCCATTTTAAAGAAGCTAAGATAAAAGATTCACCCTGAAATAAATTGCTGTTCTAACACACTCTTTGCCATCAGAATCCACTTATTCACAAACTCCGGAACATTTTGGGAACGAACAATAGCTATAGTTATTCTAACCAATTTCACGAGTTCACATTTAGGCTGCATTGGAGAAATAGATGGTGTATTGACAAAACATTAACCTTTTTCAATTAAAACTCAAAAAACAGCAGAATGTATTTTAAAAATTGTTAAATTATGTTTCCTTAGCAATTCATTTCTACTCTTCTAATTAGTAAGTTGTTACTACTAAACAGATTAGTAGAATACCCTCACTAATTCATTTAGTAACATAAATCTTACCATTTCATATAGTAGAAAGTGATAAAGTTACTAATTTAACAGTCAGATACAATGCTACTTATTGAATTAGTAAAATTTCTACTAATTCGAATTTAGAGAGTACCAGACCTAAAATTTTCTGTTTGAGAATGGTTCTACCTCATGTACAAAGGTACAGAAAAAAAGGTTTAATGCACTATCTCTTCCGGAACACCCTCATTTTCAACCCCCAGGATAACAAAAATCGAAATTTTTTTCCAAATGCATGTCATTTTTAATTTTTTCGATTTTCTATTATCTTGGGGTTGGAAATGAGAGTTTTCCGGAAGAGACAGGGGAATGAAACTTTTTTTGGTATCTTTGGACATCGAATGGAACCATTCGGAAGCATAAAATTTGAGGTATGAACGTGAGGGTTTGTTCCGGAGGTGCTATAGGAATGAAACTTTTTCATGTACTTCCGGTCATTAAATTGATCCATGAAGAACTTTCATATTTTAGATCTCGTGCAAAAAAATTTGTTTGTAAGATCGTTTTTTGCGAACGTTGCAAACTTGGGACAACTAATAAAAAGTATATTAATAATTCCTAATCAATTCTAATTAATTTATTGCTTTTGAAATAAATCCTTACGAAGTTTTTTTATAATTTCCTTTTGATTCTAGGAGAACCACTATAGAAAATCACTACAACGGATTGAGTATGGAAATGAATAATGTGAAAATATTAAAATATTTATTCCCCTCACGTAGAATTTAAAATTATTTCAATTGATTTCTACGGATTTGAATAATTTCATGGAATATGAAGGAACTTACAAAATTGTGAATCAATTTAAATTTTTTAAATGATTCTGAAAGATTCTAAACAATTTTCAGATATTTTAAAAGTTTCAAGAAATTTCCAAGAATTTTGTAGGATTTCCAAAGATTTCTAGATTTTATGGTCGATTCTGAGGAATGTCTAGAGAACTTCAGAAAATAAATTCAACGGATTTGAGAGATGTTATGTTACCTTAAAAGATTTCAACGAATTTCAAAATATCCTAAACATTGCAAGGAAAGTCACAGAGTTCTGTATTATCAAAGATTTCAAGGGATTTAAAAAAGTTTCAGACTTGAGCGGGTTTGTAGGACCTCCAGTTATTTCGATCGATTAACGTGACTTTCAGAAGATTTTGAAGATTCTAAGCTACTTTAACAGACTCCAATGAATTTCAAAAGATTCAAAGGAATTGTTTTAGGCTTGCTAAAGATTTCAAGGTCCAATTATTAATAATTAATATAATAACAATTAATACTTATAGAGAATTTGAGAAAATAATTTAATTGAAATTTGACATTTTTTTGATTATTTTGAAAGATTGCAAACAATTTCGAGAGATTTCACAATTTTCGAGGAATATCAAAGAATTTCGTTAAACTTCCAAAGATTTCAAGGGATTTTATAAGACCTCCAACTATTTTAAAAGATTTACTGGTATTTAATAGATTTTGAGGTTGATTATTGGAAATTCCTAGAGAAGCTAAGAAAATAAATAGAATTTCAAGAAATTTTTAGATTCACAAAAATTTCAAAGTTTTCTAGAGAATTGAAAGATTTTTGTTAGAAAAACCTAATAATTATGTTAATTTTGTATTTATTTTCAAGGGATTTCAAATTAGTTCTACTTATTTCAATGGATTATTAGAATTTCCGAAGATTTCAATATGATTAAAGAATTTTATTTCAAATTATATGAAGGAACTCATAAAATTTCAAGGAATTTTAAACATTCCAAGTAATTCAGTAGAATTCCGGAAAATTTTGGAAAGTAATAAAAAATTACAAGGAATCTAAAATAAATTGTGAAATTTCCAAAGATTTCAAGAGATTTCGAAAAATTTCACAAGATTCACGGAATTTTATTTTCTTTCACTACATATAATAAAATAAATAAAAAATAAAAGTTTTTTTCTGAGGAGGATTAATTTTGTATTTTATTAGTTCAATTGTATTCATATATAAGATATATCAAATTATTGCTACTCATTTTGAACCATTATTACGATTTCCAAAAATTTCACAAGACTTAATAGATTTTATGTGACCTTTAATTACTTCGAAGGATTTACAGAATTTTCAAAGCTTTCAATGATTTTAAGCTACTTCAACAGATTCGAAAGAATGTTTAGATATTTCAAAGAAGTTTTCCAGAAATTCAAAGATTTTAAGGTCTATCTTGAGGTATTTATAAAAAATTTAGAAAACAAATTAATTGAAATTTCAAGAAATTCTTATAGATTCCAAAAGATTTTTAATATTTTTAATATTCTTAGGGACTTGAACTGTTTTTCATAGAACTCTGAAAAATCGTTAAATTTAAATTAATGTTAAGGGATTGTAAACAATTTTCACAGCTTTCTAACTATTCCATTTTGAAGAAAATTATTTCGGTCCTATACTGTTTTTCCTATAATATTTTTTCATAAGAACAGTTTTAAAATTGTACATTAAAGTCGTTTTCATTCCTCTCGCCAGTTTAAGTTTTTTGTATTTCATAATTTATTTTTGAAATTTTAGTTGTTGTTAATAGTACAAAAGCGATCTTAGATAGAAAATTAATTGGATCTCTAACCAGACCCATGCATCCCTCTGTATTTTCTATCGCTAAATCCGAATTCGAAGTAAAAATAAATTCACATAACCCCAAAATTTTTAGCTAGAGCCAAAAAAACACCCCTAGAATGGGGTGAAAATTAGATTAAGCAACGAGCATAGTTGTTGCATCTCAATTTTTAAATAATTACATTCGACATCACAAGCTTGTCTAACCCACGTACTCCCTAATTCACCTAACCCCTAGAAACGAATCCTAACAAACCACAGGCAGGCTAACCCACCTACCCCTGGGAACAGCGAGTTTAGGCGCCTATTTTTTTGAAATAATTACGTTCGACACCACAAGCGTGCTAACCCACGTACCCCTCAACCCTCCCAACCCCTAGAAATAGCTCAGGGGCTGCACTAATATCGAACCTTTACGAACCTCCGCAGTTTCTTGCTTTTTCGAGGGCCACTGTAGGTTTTTTCAAATTGAATCCTGAATGAGGATAGTTTTCACCTCTTCTGAGGGTTGACACCGAAGGGCGTTGAAGGTACGTAAGCCTCTAGATCTATTTGAAAGTACTACGCATTTTCAGTCAATCATAGCCCTCACGAAAATGGGAATGCCATTAAATTAAGGTTTTTTCTTGCTATTTCGTGTCCTTTGGACTTGGGGGTAGTTCCTTTTTAACTCCTTAGGGGTAGCTTATGAGTATCACGTTTGACCCAGGATACTTGCTGTCCTGCGCCGATTTTCATGAAACTTAACATAGGGGTAGAGTTAAAAAAACAGGGGTAGAGTCCCGACTAAATTCGGTGTTCCCATCGTAGGTGGGTTAGCCTGCCTGTGGTTTCATAGAATTCGTTTCCAGGGGTTAAGTAAGTTAGAGGGTACGTGGGCTAGCACGCTTGTGGTGTCGAATGTAATTATTTCAAAAAAATAGGCGACCAAACTCGCTGTTCCCAGGGGTAGGTGAGTTAGCCTGCCTGTGGTTTGGTAGGATTTGTTTCCAGGGTAAGGTGAGTTAGGGGGTACGTGGGCTAGCACGCCTGTGGTGTCGAATTCAATTATTTAAAACAATAGGCGACTAAAATCGCTGTTCCCAGCGGTAAGTGGGTTAGCCTGCTTGTGGTTTGGTAGGATTCGCTTTCAGGGGTAAGGTGAGTTAGGAGGTACGTGGGTTAGCACGCTTGTGGTGTCGAATTTCATTATTAAAAAAAATAGGCTACTAAACTCGTTGTTCCCAGAGGTATGTACGTGGGTTAGCCTGTCTGTTGTTTGGTAGTGGTGGTCTTTAGGTGTTAGCGTATGATTCGATTGATTAAGATGCAACAACTATGCTCGTTGCTTAATCTCATTTTCAACCCATTCTAGGGGTGTTTTTTGGCTCTAGCTGGAAATTTTGACGGTATATGAATTTTTTCGACCACGGATCCGGATTCAGCGACAAAAAGTACATAGGGATGCATGAGTCTGGTTCACGGATATGAAATTTTTTTTTCGGGGCTGTGTTATTAATTGGAATCCTTGCCAGCTTTTTTCATTCTTCTCGAAATAACACACAGCTTCAATTGTAATACATTAAATGTTAACTTCAATGACTCAATTAAAAAACGTGCGCAAATATTTCGTCACAATTTTTATTGTAGGTACTCTCTCGTCATCGCGCTTGACACAAAATAAAAGATAACCAACACAAGTAACAATTACAAGTATGTGCTTCTCATTACGTTGACAAATTTATTTTCAAGATAAGAGTTTTACGAAATTAAAACTCGTTCAAGATTATAAGTTTCTTTTGCGTACAACGATATTAATCTGTTACGTGTATTTCGAAAACTGAAAAATTCTTATTTTAAGCTTTTTTTCGTTAATTTTTTTTCAGAGGAGTGCTCTTGAAAAAGTGAAACCAAAGTAATTGCGATTAGATCCTCTAAAAACTCCACCATATGTCGATTCTAAGTTTGGAAGAAAAATATCTTTTGATTTAATTCGAAAAACTTTGAATTCCAAAAAATATACTGCAATTAAAAGTGTTCTAAAAATTATAATAAATTATTATATTTACCAATAGAATCAAAGAAAATCACTGAGGTGAAAAATAGAATAGGAACAATCTTCATATTCGCTATATACAGGAAACTGACGTTTGGTGAAGATTGTGTACAGTTTAACCGATGAATGTTCTATAAGACATTTTGCTAGATTGAATCTGATTTTTCTGAGATATTTACTTTTCATAAATCTGGATTTCCTAAGTGAAGGCACAGAATTACCCTAGATTTATGAATATAATTTTTTAAAAATTGGTATATTACACTCTGAAAAATGCATCATACCGTTTATGATATTATTTTCAAATTTGAGACACCATTCTGTAGATATTGAACAGTAAAATCTAGATAATGAGTTTTATAATACAAGATTTCGAAAACCAACATCTACATTTTACGGCTTGATAACTATAGATTGATGTTCCAAATTTTCCAATTCAAATTTGTAAACATTTTAATTCTTTTTTTTAGTATACACGGAAAAAATTCCAAGTTCAAAGAGAAAAATACTGAAATATTATTTCAAAAAATTTAAAATATGTGTGAAAAATAAATTATTTATTAAATTCACTTTTCCCACACAACATGTTTTTACAAAATGTATGTCTGTCTGTTAGTGTGTCTGTAGATATTCAGTTTTTTAGCCTATTTTTTAAGCTGTTACTAAAGTGCCTCAATTTTGAATACATTAACATTATATTATTTTCTTATAATATCATGGAAGGTGATAAAACTCAAGGAAAATGACAATTTATTAAGACTATATTGCAAAAATCGTCAAATTTCGATGATTTTGAAAAACTGGAAGAACTTTGGAATCATATAAATTTTTTTCAATTCTTTGGCTAATTTTTAAGATTTCAATCTTCAATCGACAAATGTGAATTCTAAACAAAAAGTGCAATAGTCGATATTTCAACAAAAAAGACTTTTATTTAAAATTAAAAACAGTTGTATTCTATAACAAAGAAACGTGTTTTCAACAATATAGTTCAAGCCTCAACAGTTTTCAAAGAAAACTCGTATTTTTAAAATAAAAATCATTGTGATTCGAACAAGGTTTTAAATATTTGAACAGTTTCCGGTTGCATACATTCACTTTTTCAAAGAAAATTGGTTTCTTGAAAAAATATTCAAAATAAAGAAAAAAATCTATTTCAGAGAAGTTTCACAGCCTTTTGAATTAGATTCCAAAGATGATATAAATTTGCGAACAATTGTTAATTTGGAAGAAATTGTTAATTGGGAAGAAATTTCGATACAGATTTCAAATATTCAAAATATTTTCATCAAGAATTAGTATTTTTGATTTAAAATGAAACTTTTTTAAACAAAAAACGGTTATATGAAAAAAATCATTTAATTTAAAAATCAAGCCTACAATTTTAAACAACTTCAGGCCATATTTTTTTGTAGGTTATTCAGATTTAAGAACGAAAAAGGTAAAATAGGTATAAATATTCAGCAATTATCAAAAATAATCTCCTTGTTTTTATTTTCTATTATTTTGCATAACAGATGAGGTAAATGTCTTAGTAATCACGATGGTTCCAATAATCGTGAAACTTGGTGATAATTTAAATATATTGTAAAAAAATATGTTAAAATTAATGAAACTCATTTTTTTCATCTCGTTTATTTTATTCAATCAATTGAAATTTCAATTTATTCAATCAGATAAAAAAAAATAAAATTGACTTCACGATTAGTGGAAATCAGGTCACGATTTAGGAATCGCGTAAGACAAACAAATGTTAGCTATGGAAATGAATTTTGAACAAAGTAGTTCAGCTTATCACCAATTTATTTTATTTCCAGAGCAAAAAGAATAGTTTTTACCAAAAAAAAAGATCAATTTTCAACAAAATCCATGAATTTTTAAACAGAAAATAACGAATTTTCAACAAAATGCAGGAATTTTCAAATAAAAACTGTGAATTTTCAACCAAAAATGGAATTGTTAAATTTCTACAAATTAGCTGAATTTTCAACTAAAGAGGGTCAGTTGTCAACTAAAAAAGGAGTAGCTAAATTTTCAGTTCAAACAATTGATTGACAACCAAAAAAAAAATAATTTTCAACAAAACAGTTAAATTTCCAACAAAATAGTTACATTTTCAACCAAAAAGACGAATATTTAACGAAATATATGGATATTCAACTAAAAACAATAAATTGCCAACAAAAAATGGAATACTTCTATTTTTACTAAACAAAACTAATTTTTAACGAACCAAAATAAAATAGTTTACCAAAAATACGACTTTTTAACAAAATAGTGAAATTTTCAACCGAATATGAAATATTTTAACAAAAAAGACATTTCCAGCCAAGAAAGATTTTTCAGTGAAGAGAGAAAACAAATTTGAAAGAAATTGTTTAATTTTGAAACCAAAAAGGACTAATTTTATACAAGAGAGGGGAATTTTTCACCCGAAAATATGGATTTCCGCCAAAGAAGTTTAATTTTGACAAAACAGTTGAATTTTCTACCAAAATAAGACAAAAAAGCGAATTTTCTATATGACATTCCAATTTTTAACAAAAAAGTTAATTTCCAAAAAAATAAATAAATTCTCAACTAGAGGGGTTCAATTTTCAGCGCAGAATGGCATAGCTAAAATGTTGTCAACAAAAAAAATTTAATCACAACAGTTGAGTTTCCAATAAAATGCTTAAATTTTCAACGAAGTAGATCAACTAAAAAAATGAATTTAAGAAAAGTAGTTTGACTTTCAACAAAATAGTTGAATTTTCAATGAAAAATATTATTTTTTCACCAAAAAAAGACCAATTTTCAACGAAATATATGAATTTTTAAATGCAAACGATCAATTTTTATCGAAAAATTGAATACTTTTATTTTAACTAAAAAAAACTAATTTTCATCAAGAAAAGAAAACATTCTACGAAAGAGATGACCTTGCCACAAAATAGTTGAATTTTTAACAAAATAATCAAATTTTCAACCAAATAGCAGATATTTCAACAAAAAAGACGAATCTTCAACACAGAAAGATTTTGCAGTCAAGAAAGAAAACAAAGAAAGAAATTGTTAAATTTTTAAGCCAAAAAAGACGAATTTTGTATGCGAGAGTAGAATTTTTCACCCGAAAATATTTATTTTCGCCAAAAAAATTCAATTTCAACCAAACAGTTGATTTTTCTACTAAAATAAGACAAAAAGGCGAATTTTCTATGAGACAGTTGAATTTCAAACAGAAAAGTTAATTTTCAACCAAATTATTGATTGTCCAACTAAATAGGGTCAATTTGGACCAGTAAATGGAATAAATGAGTTTGCAATATAAACAATTGATTTGAAGAAAAAATTAATTATCAACAAAATAGTTATATTTTCAATAAAAGAGCTGAAGCTTGGAAATAATTTCAAAAAAAAAAAGATTATTTTTCTATCATGAGAGTCGAATTTTTAACTACATATATTACCTTTAAACGAAAAACGATCGATTTTCAGGAAAAATTTCAATATTTCAATTTTCATTCGAAAAAACTAATTTAAAAAAAAAATTGTTTTTTCACCGAAAATCTGTTATTTTAAACAAAAATCATTCAACTTAAAATATCAAAACATGATATCGGAAATTTGCATTTATGAACAAAAATGCTAAGATAGGTATTAATTTTCACCAATAATAAAAAATATTGTCCTTGATTTTATTTTCTATTTATTTAGATAATAGATGAAGTAGATGTCCCAGTAATTGTGAAACTTGGTTAGAATTGGAGTATATTTTTAATAAAAATAAATATGTGAAAATAACATATCATGACAAAAAGCTCATTTATTTGAGCAATTTGTAGTATAATACAAAATTGTGAATTATTTGATCGGATACAAAATTGAAATTGACGTCATAATTATTGGTATGTTCTCTCGTAAGATAAAAAATCCAAGAAGAATATTAAAAAATTTTTTTATCAAATTCGAGAACAGATTAATTATGTACATATCATATCATTTGAATATTTAAAAAAAAAATGATATCTCAATAAGTTGTCTCAGTGACTATTTGCGTTGCAATAAGTCATTTTAAACTTTTTTAGATTGAGAGAGAAAATCACAATATGAGTTGTCTTTTTATGGCAACTTTTAATTGATTAAAACGATTGAAACCAACGTCGGAACGCAGTCGACACTTTCTTAAAGTTTCAAAATTTAAAAAATAATAATAATTTCACATTTTCTTGATGGGTTTTACATTCTTCTTGATCAGTTTTTCAATTTTCTTGACCAGTTTTCCAATTTTCTTGACTAGTTTCACATTTTTCTTGACTTCGATTATTGTGGAAGTATGGCTGCACGAATATGATCACGATGAGGTCGAATGCCGTAAGGAATATTCGCAATTTCGCTTTCAGTTAGCGGAAGATTTTCGTTGTCACTCAGGCGAACACGAATTTTTTTAAAACTGTAATTATATATTGGATGAAGAAAACCACGTCTGACTACTCCAATGATAAAACCACCTCGTACTACTACATTAACACGTCCTGTTATAAACTGGCTACCATGATCTCCTCCGCAAATATTAAATTGAGGATACAAAAAAGAGTCTGCGTCATGTATCCTCACTTTCCCCCAAGCATGTGTGAATTCTGTAAAAAAAAGGAACAGAAATATAAATTTTTCCAGGTACTTTTTTACAATAAAAAATAATACTTTCCACGAAAAATAGTAGAAATGGTACGTCTAGAGGAACTGAAAAAGTGTCATATGCGAAATTTCCCTTACGCCCCTAAAATCTGATTTTATAGAATAAAATTTTTTTTTTTTGGGACGTCGTTCATTTTATCTCAGTAAAACATCACGTCAATGTCAACAAATAAGTTGATTTTTAACCAAATTGTTCAGTTTGCAACCAACAAAGATGAATTTTCAACAAAGAAAATTAATTTTCTACAAACAATGACACATTTTCAACAAAATAAACCAATTTGGAAACATATAATAACATAGATCTTCAACCTGAGTAGCTCAATTTTCCACTAAAGACGATAAACTTCCATCCAAAAATGGAAGTGTTAAATTTTAAGTTGAAAAAAACTAATTTTCGCAGAAAAAAAAGGATTTTCAACAAAATAGTTATGTCTTTTACCAATATAATAAATTTGAAGAAAAGTAGTTTGATTTAAAATTAGGAAGATTTTTAATTTCTACCATTAGAGATAAGTCCACTGAAAAAATATAAATTTTAAACCAAAACTGGAATAGGTAAATTTTCAGCAAAAAAAAAAATAATTTTAATGCAAGGAAAATTGTTTTCAATAAAAAGTTTGAATTTTAAACCAAAAAGGTGAATTTTTAATGAAAATTTTTATAGTTGAATTTCCGACGAGAAACGATCAATTTTCAACCCAAAATGGAATAGTTAAATTTTCAGTTGAAAAGAAATTAATTTTCGTTGAAAGAAAAGGATTTTCAACAAAATAGTGAAGTCTTCAACGAATATAATAAATTTGAAGAAAAAGAAGTTTGATTTTCAATCAAGCAGTTGAATTTTCAATCAGGAAGATTTTTAATTTCTACCATAAGAGATAAATTTAATGAAAAAATATGAATTTTAAACCAAAACTGGAATAGTCAAATTTTCAGCAAAAAAAAATAATAATTTGAATGCAAAAACAAAATCATTTTGGATAGAATAGTTCAATTTTCAACAAATAAAATGAGTTTCTAACTAATTAGTTCTACGTTCAACCAAGAGGTTGAATTTGAAACCCAAAAAGGTGAATTTTTAATGAAAATTTTAATAGTTGAATTTCCGACTAAAAACGATCCATTTTCAACCTGAAATGGAATAGTTGAATTTTCAGTTCAAAAAATTAATTTTCATACAAAAATAAAGTTTTCTCATCGAAATAGTTCAATTTTCAGCCAATGAGATGATTTTTTAACAAAGTTTTTTTAGATTCCAACCAAGCAATTGAATTCTCAATGAAGAGAATAAATTTTCTAATAAAAAAGAGATGTTTTTACAACAAGAAAACGAATTTCCAATAAAATATCTGAATATTTAAACTTTAACCAAATAGTTTAACTTTCAACCTACAAAGATAAATTCTTAACCCAAACGACGAATTTTCAACATAGAAAATTAATTTTCTACCAGGAAAGACAAGTTTTCAACAAAATACACCAATTTACAGACGAATAATTGAATTTTTAACTAAAAAATGAGGACTTCCGTTTCCCGCGTGAAAGTGTGTGGCAGTGGTGAAATTTGGTGCTGAGTTTTTCTGATAATTGTGGTGAAATTTGAGGTGAGTGGATTGTGGATGTGTGTAGAGGGGTTCGTTTGTAAGGGATTGATTGAGGGATTGAAAGATTGACAAGGGGGTGAGGATAGTTTTGGGGATCAAGACCGATTTGTGTGGAAGTTGAGGTTAGGTGGGTTTGAGGTTTGTGACAGGGTGGGAGGACCAGGTTGGTCGTAGCGTGTCGTAGCAGGGCAGGGTAGAGAGGGAGAAAGGCAAGGCAGGTAGACGTGACGGTAGATGGAGACAGAGAACGATAGAAGGCGGGATTGTTTGAATTGGATTCATGGCTAGCGGAGCGCAAACTAGTAAGGAAAGCAGGGATTTGGATCAGGAAGTTTTCAGTACACCGAAAGGGGAGAACAAAGAAAGGAGGGCAAGGGGAAAGTATCGTAAAACAGTAGAAAAGGATAGATTGAGGGCGAAAAGCGTGGGATCAATTGAGGCATTCTTTAAAAGGAAGAGAGAGGAGCGGGGCAGCATTGAAGACAAGGAAGTTATAGGGGCAAGCTTGAAAAATCCAAAAATGGATGAGAAAAATAAGGGGACGGAAAGAGATAGAAATGAGGCTAAAGATCCGTTGGAAATGGAAAGATTAAAAGAAACGCGCGAAATGATGATAGAAGTGATGGGGATGTATGAAGAAAGGCAGGAGAAAAGGGTGGAGGAAATTAGGAAAGAAATTAGACAGGAAATGGCCGAACTTAGGAAAGAAATGAGGAAATGGGAAGAAGTCAGGGAAAAGTTAGAGAAAAGGATGCAGATGTTGGAGCAAAGACTAGAAAAGAAGGAAGAGCCTAATAAAAAGGTACAGGAGTTGGAAGGTAGAATAACAAAAATTGAAAGCTCAAACCGTGAGTTTGGAGGTGGGGAGAGTGGGAAAAAGGAGAAGGAAAGGCTGAGAAAAATAGAGCAAAGAATAGAAAAAAAAGAGAGAGAAGAAAGAAAAAGAAACATAGTGATAAAGGGTCTAAGATTAGAGGGGAAGGAGCTAAGGGAAGGAGTGGAAGAAGTACTAAAAAGGATTGATGCTAAGGTAGAGATAGAGGAAGTGCGAAGTGTAGGAAGGGAAGAGCGAAGAGGGGAGAGAATGGCACTAGTGAAACTGAAGAAATGGGAACATAAGAGGGAAGTGATGACAAAGAAGAGGATGTTATATGGAAGCTCGGAGAGAATAGAGGATGATTTGACATGGGTAGAAAGGAACATGCAGTATAGGTTAAGGAAAATAGCGGAAGAGGAAAGAAAAAAAGGAAGAAGAACATGGGTTAAGTATGGGAAAATACAGATAGAAGGTGTATGGTGGAATTGGGATGAGGACAGGGAAGATTTAGTAAAAAATGAAGTATCGGGAAACTAGAAGAGAAAGGAACAGGAGGTAAAGAAATAAGAAATAGTGAGAAACCAAAAGAAACAGGAAACGAAAGTAGGGAAGAATGGAGGATATGCTACTGGAATATAGCAGGCTTAGAAAGAAAGGATAGGGAGTTCATGAAAAATTTGATACAATGGGATGTAGTTGTAATGATGGAGACGTGGCTAGATGAAAAGGGATGGGAAAGAGTAAGGGGAAGATTACCAAGAGGTTACAAATGGCAGGTTCAAAATGCAAAGAGGAAGAATAAAAAGGGCAGAGCAATGGGAGGAATGGTGATGGGAGTAAGGAACGAATGTGTAAGAGAGAATGATAAAAAAGAGTTGAAAGAACATAAAGAAGGATTAATAGTAGAAGAGATAAATATGGGAGGAGAGAGGTGGAAGATAGTGGGGGTTTATGTGAGCGGTGATATGCAGGAAAAATCAGAGGATATGAGAGAACTGATGGAAGAAAATAAGCTTGAGAGTAGGCTAATAATAGGAGGTGACTTTAATGCGAGAACAGGAGATAGAGGAGGAAGGGAATGGGATGGAGAGCGAGGAAGAAAATCCAAAGACAAGATACTGAATGGGGAGGGAAAGAAGTTGTTGAAGAGCCTAGGGGAGATGGGATGGTTTATCCTAAACGGAAGTATAGAGGGGGATGAGGAAGGGGAATTTACACGTTCAGGAGGAAAGAGGGGAACGGTAATTGATTATGTGATAGTGGATGACGAAGTAAGAGAGAAGGTTAAGAGACTAGAGGTAGGCAACTACATAGATTCGGATCACTTTCCCGTAATAGTGACGATAGAGGGAGAAATGAGTAATAACAAAAACGCTAAAAAGGAAGCAAAAGTGAAAAGAGCAGGAAGAGGGGATTGGTCAATGGAAGGTAAAGAACAGTTTAAAGAAAAAATCAGGAATATCAAAATGGGGGAAGGGAATTTAAACGAGGAAATGGAAATAATGGTAGGAGAAATAAAAGGAGCATTAGAGTGCACAAGCAAAAAAGAAGTTAGTGAAGGAGGAGATAGAATTGGATGGGATGAGGATTGTAAACAGAAGAAGAAGGAAGTGAGAAAGGTATTAAGAAAATGGAGAAAAGGGACAAGTAGTGGAGAAGAATATAGGAGAAAAAAGAAGGAGTATACTGAGATGTGTGATAAAAAAAAAGAGGAAGAAAATAAAAGGTTTGAAGAAGAAGCGGAAAAGGCTAGGACGGAAGAAGAGGTTTGGAAGGTGGTAAATAAAGAGAGAAGAAGAAGGAAAAGAGTAAACCAGGATATTGAGATGTTAGAATGGAAAACATATTTTATGGAATTACTAGGAGGGATAGAGAGGAAAGTTAGGAAAGGAGGGAGAGATGGTAGGGAAACAGATGAGGAGGAGGATATTACAAGAGAGGAAATAGTCAAGGTATTAGGGATGATGAAAGATGGAAAGGCACCTGGTATAGATGAGATTCCAAATGAAGTATGGAAATATGGGGGGACAGAATTAGAGGAATGGGCGTGGATAATGTGCAATAGAGTATGGAGAGGAGAGGGGTGGCCAGAGTTATGGAAAGAAGGAGTAGTGATACCAATAGTGAAGAAAGGCACAGGAAAGGAGGTTAAAGATTATAGAGGAGTGACACTAATGCCAACACTGTATAAAGTATATGTGACTGTTTTATCGGAGAGGTTAAAAAAAGAAGTTGTGGAGAAAAAGATAGAGCCACCGAATCAGACAGGGTTTAGAAAAGGGATGGGGGTAATGGACAATATATATGTTCTGAACTACTTAGTAAATAAGAGGATTAAAAGGGAGAAAGGGGCAATGATAGCAGTGTTCGTGGACTTGAAGGCGGCGTTTGACTCATTAGACCGAGGCGAGATAGAAAAAGTTATGGTGAAAAAGGGGATAAGAGAGGGATTAATAAAGGGAGTATCGGAAATTTTTAGAGAGACAAAAAGCAAGGTAAAGGTAGGAGAGCAAGTGGGAGATAGTTTCTGGTTGGTGAGAGGGGTAAGGCAAGGATGTCCTCTGAGCCCGCTTTTATTTAATATATTAATATCAGACTTGGAAGAAGAAATGAAGAGAAAAGGGTGGGGAGGAGTTAGGATAGGGAACGGAAAGATATATACAGTGGCATACGCAGACGATATAGTGTTGATGGCAGAGGATGAAGAAGGGATGGCGGGCTTAATTACCGGATTAGAGAGATACTTAGATGGAAAGAAGTTGAATTTAAATGTAGAAAAGACAAAGATAATGAGGTTTAGAAAAGGAGGGGGAAGAAAAAAAGAATGGACGGGAAGATGGAAGGGAATAAAATTAGAAGAAGTAAAAGAGTTTAAGTATCTGGGATATACTTTGCAAGCAAATGGAGATCATAGAGCTCATATAAGAGAAAGGATAAAAAAAGCAGCAGGGGTAATGAAACAGATATGGGGAATAGGAAAAAGAAGATTTGAAAAAAATTGGAGAAGGAGAATGTGGTTATTTGATACGCTGGTATGGCCGGTATTAGGTTATGGAGCAGAGATATGGGGATGGAAAGAAAGGAAAGAGATTGAAAGTTTACAAGAAAGGTATATAAGGTGGACGCTAGGGGTAGACTGGAGGACGCCGGGATATATGGTGAGAGAAGAAGCGCAAAGGGATAAATTAAGTACTAGAGCGGGAAAGAGGGCATGGAATTTTGAGACGAAGCTGAGGGAGGGAAAGGGAGGGGAGTTAGCGAGAAGGTGTTTGATGGAGGTAGAAGAAAGGAGAGGGAGGGCGATTGAATTAACGAGATGGGAGGAAGAAAGGAGGGAGTTCTTTAAGGCTAGAGATATAGAAGACGGGACTGAAGTCAACTATGAAGAAGTGGAAAAAAGGGAGAGAGAAAGACAATTAATAGAAAGATGGGGGATGATTGAGGAATCAAAATATAATATATGGTATAAAA
>CAKNXH010000484.1:71443-118263 GCA_932178445.1 Andricus quercusramuli | reverse complement strand
AACTGAGAAAAAAATTATTTTTACAAAATAGTTGAGTTTGCAACAAAATATTTAAATTGTCAAGCAAATAGAGGATCTTTTAACTAAAAAGACGAATATTTAACGCTATTTGTCAAGTGACAAAACCAATTGAAAAGGCATCGTTGAATTTTCAAGCCAAAAAAGACGAATTTTCTGCAAGGGCGTGGAATTTTTAAACCAAGAATATGAATTTTCTCCAAAGAATTTCAATCATAATCAAAAAGTTCAATTTACTACCAAACTGAGATAGAAAAGCGAATTTTTTATAAAACAGTTGAATTTCCAACAAAAAAGTTCATTTTAAACCAAATAGTTGAATTTTCAACTCAATATGGTCAATTTTAACAAAAAATGAAATAGCTAATTTGCAGTTTAGACAATTGATTGTAAAGAAATAATTATTAACAAAATAGTTATATTTTTAACCAAATAATTGAATTTTTCATAAAGAGAATTATTTTTCTGCAAAAAAAAAAAATAAAAAAAAATATCAAAATTATTAATTTTTAACAAACTAGTTGAGTTTTCAAGAAAACAATTCAATTTAACGAGAAAAAAGATAAATAGGGGAAGTTCCTTAAAACAAGAAGAATAAGAGGAATTCTTCAAAAAGGGAAAAACGATGGAAATAGGGGAAAGAGTATGATAATTAGTGATAAATAATAATAATATGATAATTTATAGTAATAATTAATTTATAAATAAACGCCATATCAACTTGTTGAAAATTAATACTCATTATTATAATAATTATAGACTCAGCAAGTATGCAATTTTGTTTCTCAATAAGTTTTTCCCTAAAACAACCTTACACCTAGGAGATCAATAATCTTAAGGTGAAACATTTTTTTAAAATACATATATGTTTTTGTTTGGTCAAATATGGAAAAATTACATTTTCAATTAAAATAATTAATTTCCAACCAACAAAAAGTGAATTTTCAACAAAATAGTTTAGTTTTCAACCAAAGTGATAAATCTTCGTTCACAAAAGTGAATTTGCAACAAAAAGTACAAAAGTTAATATTTCCACTGGAAGAATTATAATTTTCAACAACAAATGATTGAACTAAAACAAAACAGATAAGAATTTTCACAAAGTCATTAGCATTCTTAGCCAAAGCTGACTAATTTTGAAACAAGAAGAGAAATTTTCAGCATAAGATTTGAGTTCTTAAACATTAAAATTTTTTTCATACAATAAAGAAAAATTATTTCATCCAAAAAGTTGAGTTCTAAAGCCGAAAAGACGAATTTTTGACAAAAAGTTAAACTTAAAACACAAAAAAAAACGAGTTTTCAACCAAATAAGTAATTTCCAACAAAAAGAAAAGAATTTACTGGCAAAAATGGATTAAGTTATTACCGAATTTCAAAATTCCCGACAGAAAATTGCCGAATTAAAAAATAAGCGAATTAGGAAATTCTCAAATTATAAAATTCTCGAAATTAAATTATTGAGAATTGTTCATTGCTGTATTATTTATATATTATAAATAAAATAATAAAATATTTTTATCGGAGAAGCATTTTTTTTAATGTTCAAAGTTTTAAAAAATTATTGTTTGGATTTAAGAAAAAACTGTGGTTTGTAAAATATATAGGTGAATGGAAAATATCGTTTGAAAATAGGCCTACTATTTCAAAAAAACTACCATAAATCTTCTCAAAAATCGAATCGTTAAGTATGTTTGGAAAAAAAAGTTCAGAGAAATTTCGAGAGGAATTTCTTATATCGTTTTGGCGCATGTGTTTGAAATTTTGCATACAATTTTTGAACAATTATGGTTATTTTAAATTCGAACAATAATTTAAAGAAATTCAAACATTCAAAAAATGTATTTGATGAAAATATTGCATCATTGTGTTTTTAATAAAAAATTATATTAACTGAAAAATAATTTTTTTAATTGTTCAAACTCGTGAATTTTCGAATACAGATATTTCATCATTTGGCCGTTTTTAATCAGAAATTTTATTGTTCTGGAATTTTCAAAATCAGTGATATTATAAACTGATCGGAAATTTTAATATTAGGGTTTTGTATGCTCTGGCAATTTTATAATTCCGGGAATTTCCCAATTAGTTTATTTTACGGTGTCAGGAATTTTATTTTTTGGGATTTTCCAGTCGTCGCTTTTCTGTCTTCCCTCTAAAAAAATATTGTCTCAATTTAAAATAACAATATTTAAAAAAAATATATATTTGTGAATGAAAAATATTGTTTGAAAATGTGCGTAGTTTAAAAAAACTACCAAAAATGCTCTGAAAAATCGAATTGTTCATTCAAAAAAAAAAATTAAAATCAAACTTCGAGATATATCAGTGCTCAATTGATCCTGCAAAGTTTGTTTGAAAAATGTTATTAAGTTCGGAGAAAATTTCGAGAGAAACTTTTTTTTTATGTTTGAGTTGCATGTATTTTTAAATTTATTTTTTTGATACATTTTCTATACAATTATTGTTATTTTAAATTCGAACAATAATTTTTAAATCCTGAAAAATTAAAAAAAAAATTATTCGATGAAAATATTTGATTATTGTATTTTTAATTACGAAATTATATTTATTAAAAAATAATTTTTTCAATTGTTCAAATTTGGGAATTTTATTGTTCTGGAATTTTCCAATTCAGTCATATTATGAACTGATCGGGAATTTTAATATTCGGGATTTTTATGTGTTGGCAATCTTATAATTTTGGCAATTTTCCAATTCGGTCATTTTACAGTGTCGGAAATGTTATTTTTCGGAATTTTTTAGTCATCCCTGAAAAAATGTGCGTCATCCGGGACGAATGAAAAATCCCAAAAAATAAAATCCCTGACACTGTAAAATTCCCGAATTGGAATATTCCCAAATAA
This sequence comes from Andricus quercusramuli, assembly GCA_932178445.1. NCBI lineage: Eukaryota > Metazoa > Arthropoda > Insecta > Hymenoptera > Cynipidae > Andricus > Andricus quercusramuli. The sequence goes on along the minus strand of CAKNXH010000484.1, from coordinate 115,378 downwards.
TGAAATTCTCGAGTAATAAGATTTTCGAATTATAAAATTCGCGAATAATAAAATTCCCAATTAATAAGTTATAAAATTCCGGAATGATGAAATTATTGAAATGAAAAATTCCGAAATAATAAATTTTCCGAAGAAAATTGCCAAATTACAAAATGTCCAAATTCGTTAATAGAATATTCAAAAAAATATATATTTTCAATGTTTGAAGTTTGTAACATTATTTGTTGAATCCAAAATAACAATAATTGAACAAATATATTTATGAGAATTGTTGCCAATTATTGCTTTTTTTAAATTCGAACGAGAATCTTAGAAACTTTAAACATTAAGAATTTTTTCTTTCTGATAAAAATATCTGATTATTGTATTTTTAATAAATAAATCATGTTTTTTGAAGAAGAATGTTTTTAATCGAGAAAGTTCGGGAATTTTCTTGTTCGGATATTTTATGATTCGACAATTTTATCATTCGGGTATGTTATCATGCGGGAATTTCTTAGTATCAGGAATTTCATTTTTCAGAATTTTTTAGTCGTCCCTATCATTCATATTGAATTTACTGGAATCTTCTCGCTATAATAAAGAAACTTCTCTAAATTATATTAAACGTTCACAAATTAGATAAGATTTTCTGTAAAATTAATTTGTAAAATAGTTGAATCACGCATTATTTTTGACCGACAAATTGATTTTGTCATTTAACAACATTTTAATGCAATATAATATGGCTAAACTTTAAATCTAATTTTCTTAGTTTGAAAGTTAAGGGGCATGGCGTGGTACAACTTCAGACCCAAGTTTATTGAATTTATTATAAATTTCTTATTATTATTAATTTATTAAATAAAATAAAAAATTATTTACCAATAGATTGATGGAAGACACCTAGTGTGAAGAGCAGAGAGCCAATAGCTATCATCATTTTGTCTAAAGAAAGAAGACTGTTATGAATAAAAAATTTCGTAAGCAGCAGAAAGAAATAATATTATGAAAGATGTTTTATAAGAGCAAGTAAGATCCAGACTGTTAAGGCGTATGAATTCATCAGTGGCGCAACTAATGTAATGCGGGGGGCCAAACAAGGGGGGAAAATTGAACGGATTCAAATCATCGCTCTCTCGTACATCTGTACGAAAAATAAATTAACAATAAATCAAGAAAATATCGATCGGGATACAAAAGATGAAATATTTTCTTAATATGGTATGAAGCAACTTGAAAATTTATTCTAAAAATTTGAATAAATTCAAAATTGACCCAATTATTCGATAACATAATTCAATAAAATTTAATTAAGTCTTCGGCAGAGATACACGGGAAAGAATGCAAGGATTAACATTCTAGAATTAACCATTAATTTAAAATCCTAATGCATTCAAAATAATTAGGTCATTTTGATTGATTTGGCCACTATATGTGTTAATAAATTAAAATTAATTATTTGAGGTACATTTGTGCATTTGATTTATGATTATTGTAGCTTTATTATCTAGAGTCATATTTATCGTTGCTCAAGCTGCAAATATTGTTAGAGAAGAAACATTTATACTAGTTTCATTAATGAATCGCTTATATAAATTAAAAAAAAAATATACGTAACTGAACTGAGAATTTGGAACACTGTATATGACGCTAATGAAACGTTAATAATTTTGAGATATATAAAAATCCTTGAGAGGAGGTGACGGTTGTTTCAAAATTGAAAATCATTTAGTCAAAAATATTGCAGTTCTGTTGATTTGATTTTACGATATTTTCCTGTCTGAACTACAAATTTCTTCGTGTTTATCGTTGTATCAACAAATATGTTTTGCTAAAATCTTTAGTTTGTTCAGTGAGATAATGTGTCAACATAAAACAGAAGATCATTTGGCAGGAAGCTCTTGTCATTCTATAAGCATGGGTTTAAATGAAAACATTTCTGATGATACAAGACGTCATCTCTGTCAAGGCTTTAAACAACACATAAAAAGAGAGAACCAGGGTGGCTACAAAAATAAAAATTTTTTATTTTCTTGACTGTTTCCTGATTTTTCTCACACTAATTTTTCATTTTCCCTAATAATTAATCTTTGTAGAACAAATTTTAATATTGTAAGATTCTTGTTATCGAATATTCCCTGAATGGAATCAGATAATATTAAATTTATATTTATAAATCTTCGATATTGAACAAATACATGTCTTACCAAACAAAGATAACATTCGTACCAAGAGAGGTTACTTTTAAAACCAAAAAGACCACTTTTCATGTTAAATTTTCAACCAGAAAGTACGAATTTTCAGCAAAGAAGTTAATTTTAAACTGAATAGTTGAATCTTCTACCAAAATAATAGAATTTTTCAACCAAGAAGGATGAATTTTCAGTGAACTAATTTAATTTCGCAATTTCTCCACTCATGATTTCATGTGCTTCACAATAAATTTAATCAGTGACCCGTTTTCTAAGAAAAATTTCCACTGCCTGCATGATATCTTGGATCCAACAATTTTATCACCTAATCAAGAAGGGAACAAATAACTTGAAATTTATGATCTTTACTGTTAATAGTTATATATATTCAATGGAAATTTTTAACAAATTCTCAAGGTCATGATTATCAAATCTTTCCAACAGATCGAAAGCTTTGATTTTTTTAACGGATATTAAGCAATCATTCACATAAGAAAAAAATAATTTACGTTCAGATTGAAGTTCCAGAATGATCTCCCGCTGGAAGTCGTCTATGATATTGAAACTGAAATCTGAATTATTATAAATTTTCAGTAATTTAATTGACAATTCCAGGGTATTGAATTGTCTCTTGAGAAAGACAAAAATAAAATTCCGATTTTGAAGAATTTTGTATTTCAACTTCAACTCTTGGCAGAAGCTAGAAAAACGAATATAATTTATTTGAAACTGAGCATTTTTGTATAAAAAAATGATTATTTTCTCAAATATTTTCCAATTCTGAATGGCTTGAATGAAATACGAAATCCTGCAGATCACTTTCGTGAAATATGAAATTTATAAATTCATTTTCCTAGCTCCTGCCACAGTTTGAAGTTGAAGTAAAAAATTAATGAAGAATCGTAATTTTATTTTGGTCTCACTCAGGTGATAATGTAATACTCACAAGGTCAAATTACTTCAACCAGGGCTGATTTATTGCAAGAATTATTATTATTTCAAAATATTCATGAAAAAATTTTCATTCATATTCTGGAGGGGGCTATCGCCTTTCAAAGCCAATGCTATTTTTTAATCGGTTATCGGGTTAGTGGTCCGATGTTATCCGTTGGTAGTGTATTTTATAATTTTTTTCACATACCATTTTTTTTAACGTGAATAAAGTAATGAAAAATTGATTCATTGCGTACATTCTCCTAATCTTTCCGCATTAATTTGGCAATAACATGTAAGTACATTATTTTGGCGCGGGTGGCACAGTCTATACACCCTGAATTCTTATTGTCTCAATAAAGTGGAAAATGTTACAAAATCACGTTCTTTTATGAAAATTTTCTTTTCATCAAGTTTCATTCTTCTATTTCTGTGAGATTTATATAATAATTATACAATACAGACCTACATAAATTTATATTTTTTCAGAAATAAGTTAGCAGTTTTCCGGTATCAAATTTTAGAATCGAATTTCAGAATCGAATTTTAAAATAATCATATCATAATAATATTAATAGAAAATGTCTTTTATTATTAATTATTAATCATTATTTATTATTATTATCTATTATATTCCTATTATACTATTTTCATCCGTTTTATTTTCATCTCATGAAAAATATGACAAAGAGTATATGAACAATTTGAATCAGAAAAGAAATTGGAAAAAAGTGTCAGCAGCAGGAATCAAGCCCAGAATTTCTGGTTGTAAATTTTGAGCGCAACCACCGTCAATTTTTGTTATTCGATGAGTGACAAGTTAAAAATTATTTTTCAACAAATCTTGAATTATTTGAACAATTATTATTTGTTGAGAAGTTTCAATTTTTCCTGTAAATCATAAAAGTCAGTATTTTTTGAGAATAATGATACGGAAAATGAATACTGAGAATAATATTTCTTTATTAAGTAACTCTTTAAATATTCGGAAAATTTCTATTTGCTTTATTTTTTTTCGATACAGAATCATGAAAAGTATATATTTTCTAAAATTGATAACGCAATCAATAAATGTTAGGAGAATAAAAGGATAATAAAAATAATAATGTTTGGTTAAGACATGAATAAATTGTTTATTAAACCATTATTCATCATTTACTTCTGACTTTTCATGGGAAAGATGGAAAAAATTTTAGTTTTTCGCAGTCCACTTTTTCAGGGATAACCTGAAACTAAAGCTTTATGTTCTTATATATACTCTCTACCATCCTATGATTGGCCACAGTGCCCTGCCGTGGAAACTGGTCGAACTTTATTGGCCAATCAAGTCTTTGAAAAAAAAAACCAGGAGGACGAAAAGCCAAAACGGAATGATGTTATATCTATTGTCCCTATTGACGTTATTAGGGTATTTCAAGATTTCAATTTCTTCATAATGGCGGTCGTTTTTGTCAAATAAAATGCTAGTCCTGTTTTGATATAATCCTCAGCTAATGCTGATTGCGTGAAATGTTTTAGCCTGACTTTACTCTCATGTTCCTTTATACTTTGGCTCACCGCCCTCCCGGTTTCTCCAATATAAACTTTGCCACAAGATTGAGGGATTTTATATACTCCCGGATCACTGAAAGGTTCCTTTTTATCTTCAGGGTGGTTTAGAAGTTGTCCTGCTGTCGCAGGTGGCTTACATATAGTTTGGATGTTGTGTGTGTTGAGAATCCTTCCTATTTGTTCTGTGATACCTAAGATGTAGGTTGAGCTGGTGGTCATTTTTCTCTGCCTTTCTTCAGTAGGTTGTGTTAATTTGTTTTTTTTAAATGTATTTTCTTATTGCTTTAATAATTTGTTTGTTTGTATAATCGTTTTCTATTAGGATTTGTTTAACATTTTATAGTGCCTTCTGTGAGTTATCTTTATCTGTTATGGAGGCAGCTCTGTTTGCAAGGGAGTTGATGACTGATTGTTTTTTAGATGGGTGGCGGTGGGACAATGTGTTATTGGATCTTCTGTAAGCTAGTACGTCCATGAAAGGCAACTTTCCATTTTATTCATCTTCCATGGCGAACTGGATAATAGGGTATAATCGATTCATGAAATCGAAAAACTTGTGTAGATCCTCTAGTGCCTGCCTCCAGATGATAAAAGTGTCGTCAACGTAACGGCACCAGAATTCCAGTTTTCAGCTTGGATCGGTTACAAATTTTAGTTTCTAGATGTTTCATAAAGATGCTGGCTATTACAGGTGAGATTGGAGATCCCATTTCTGCTTGTTTGGTTTGTTCGTAGAATTGGTTATTGAAAGAGAAATAAGTATTATTGAGACAGTGTTCCTTCAAAGCATGAGATCGAGTAAGAAGTTTGCAAAGGATTTATTCAAATTGATTGTGTAAGAGATTGGTACTTTCCTGAAGAGAGATACTACGTCGAAACTCACTAGGATGTCTTGAGGTTAAATGTAAATCTTTTGTATATTTTCAATAAGGTCGAAAGAGTTTTGAACATGTGTGATAGAGTTTTCTGAGAAAGGATTAAGTTCTTTGGCGAGGAAGCATGCTAGGTTGTTAGTTCAAGAGTTTATTGCGCTGACGAACGGTCTAAGTGGAATGTTGAACAATATCTCTAACTATCCTCTCAGCAATGGAACGGTTTCAGCAACATTTATAATGAAAAAAAGAAGACTATAAAAACTAAATCAAGGATCTTCTAACTAACGTTACGTTGATGACACTGTTGGAGACATGAAGTGGAGAAACTGCACAAGTTTTCCGATTTCATCAAACGATTACACCCTAATATCCAGTTGACCATGCAAATTGAACAAAACGGAAAATTTCGTTTCATGGACGTACTAGTTTACAAAAGATCTGATAAAACATCAGGACATGAAGTTTCCAGAAACCCATCCATACAAAAAGATATCTACCTGCCTCTTTCCACCACCAGCCATCTCACAAAAAAATCGGTCATAAACTCCCTTGTATACAGAAATGTCTCCATGATCGATAAAGATGACTTACAAGTGGTATTACAAAACGTTACACCAATCCTAATACAGAACGAGTACACAAACAAACAAATCGATGAAGCCATTAGAAAATACGCTCAAAACAACAAGTCAACACAACCTACTAAAGAAAGAGAGAGAAAAACAACCACCAATCTACCCTACATTCAAGGTATCACAGAACAAGTAGCACGAATTCTCAACAAACACAACATCAAACCCGTATCTGGATCACCTACAAATATAATACAACTTCAAAATAACCCTGAAGACAAAAAGGCCTACCTCAGTGACCCAGCAGTATATAAAATCCCTTGTTATTGTGGCAGAGTCTATATTTGAGAAACCGGGAGCGCGGTGAGCCCACAGGTAAAAGAACATGAGATTAAAGTCAGGCTACAATATTTCATGCAATCGGCACTAGATAAGGATCATATCGAAACAGGAGATAGTATTCCATTTGACAACACAACCGTCATCGCAAAAACGTACAATATTTTCCCAAGGAAAAATACAGAAGCAATTAAAAACTTGAAAACCCCTGATAACACCAATAGGGGCAATTGATATAATACCAATCCGATTTGGCTTTCCGGCTTAACGGGTTTTTCAAAAAAGACTTGATGGGCCAATCAAGTTCGACCAGTCTCCATGGTAGGGCGCTCTGGCCAATCACAGGCATCTCAGAGAGTAATAATAAGAAATATAAGCCCTGAAGAAGTGGATTGCAATGTTCACGAAACGTCGGCAGGACTCGCAGTTTTGCACACGACGGAAACCCGCAAAGCCTACTTTCATCATAGTGAATCATCGTGAAAGGATTAAATTTATTAATAACACGCGAATTGTTTAAACAATTGATATTTGCTCAAACAATTCGTTATTTTTATCATGAATAGTTACTTTTTTCTTTTGAGATTATTGAGGCAGTTAATTTTTGTTTTCATAATATAATAAAGTAAAGTAACTATGTCCCTCCTGAAGTTGTCTCTAATTTTTCCGTCTGTTATGGCTAGACCCGCTCGTAGTCCGGGCTTCAGTGCATTTTACTTGGCTCGGAATCAAATAAGGTCAGGCCTCGGCAAGACCAGAAATAATAGTTCTTTACCCTTTGAGGGAAAAACGTAGTTCTTTCATGTCCGTGTCTTTGGCCTGACCTTTAAAAATCGTTTGTACTCGGTCAGCGCAGTAAAAAAAGTGCTCTGTGACTTTTGAAATAAAATTAATGTGTTAATAAATACACCTCATATGCAATGATTGTTCTTTTTGATAAATAGAATTATTATAGAACTCTTACAATAAATTTTTAGAGAGGATCGGAAGAAACCTGAACTATATCCTTTTCTCGTGACGAAAAAAGTGGTTTCTCCAATTCTCTGAAATAATACTTCAAAAGGGTATTCTGACCTTTCCAGTTTCTTTCTTCGAAATGTCGACTATTGATAAACCATCCCGAAAACGTGATGAAGAAACTGCCGAGCGGATACTCCTAGCAGAGGTGTTTATACCAGCTTCTCTTGGAGCTATTTGTACCCAACCTGCAATTACTGATCTTAAAGTAGGACCTACTTTTCCTCTAGTGCCGATAAACAAATTACTTAGTCCTGCACTTGCACTTCTTCTAGATTTTGAAATGTGGATCAAACGTATCAAATGATTCGAGATGCCAATCCGTTGAAGAATCCAGTCTGGTAATCGGACTGCTGTTACATTGTAAGTTTCTGGTGTAAATTGAGCCTCTAGTTTAAGATCCAGTTTTGAAGTCAAATTTAACAGTTTCTCTGTTAACTGTAACGGAGGTTGTGACTCCGTGCCTCGTTGCCTTTGAATATAAGCTATCATTGTCTTGTTGTCTGATTGAAGAGATAAGGCTTTTCCTTGTAGAATACTAGCATTTTTGAAAATCGTTATGTACACTGCCCACATTACCTTTTTGTTCATATGCCAGTTTTTCTGATCAAAACTCAGTTGGCCCTTCATCAGCTTGTATCCCAACTGGGCTTCCCAACCTATGTTTGAGGCATCTGTCGTTAAATGGATCGTAAGAATTTTTGGAAACATTTTCGAACTTTTGGTCAAATTGTTCAGCCACCATTGCCAGTCTGGTTTCACCTGACCTGGAATCGTGAAGAGTTCATTCGGAAAAATGTCTAGGAGTGAATCAGCAGCTCGTTACATTTTCCTACAAAACACTTTCCATACAGGAATTACAAAGGAAGCAAACCCCATCCTTCCGAGAAGTGATATCGCCTGATCCCAGCTCCATCTTTACCGAACTATATCGTTCTCCAGACATAGCCTTATCATTTCCGTCTTCTTTTCTGAAAGGAATCTTCAATTCGTCTAGGGATTCCGTATGACACCAAAATACTCTGGTTGTCTTATAGGTTCCAAAATTTAATCTTTGAACATTGCCTTTCCGTCCTAGGAGCGTGGGGAATCTTACTGTCTCCTTGAGTGGACGTCCATCAAACAGAACAGACATGCCCAACTCGGGGAAATTTCCTCCGGGAACACATTTTCCGAGTCCCTTACTCTTTCTTCTAGAGAGCGGGAGTGATGGTAAACGCTTGCGAGAATCTCTCCCCTGTGGCGTACGCGTCTACCACGCGCATGCGTCTACCACCACTTCCGCTCTTTAGGAGAAAGAGTAGGGGACTCGGAACATGTGTTTCCGGAGGAAATTTCCCCGAGTTGGGCATGTCTGAAACAGAGAATCTCTAGGAGAAAGACGCTTCCTACAACTATTACTAATGATCAGCCAAAGCCCATTGACGAGAAGCCTCTTTTCTTTGAATGAGTAAAGGTTTTATAATCGCAACAAAATCTGAAAATAACTCGCCTGAAGCAGTTTAGCCTCTCAGCTTTATCGATGAAGAAGGAGGTTCTAATATCAGAGCCCTGAGAAAACAACAAAGCTGCATGGCTAGTTTCATCTTAGAAAAAGACTTATCACTCACAGATTTTGCCTAAGGTTAGAATGACCTTATAATTTCTACCGTTGGTAAAGCGAAGGTGATTCCATTCAGCAAGTAAGAATCAGGAACAAACCTCACCAAAACTTGTTTCAAAAAATCATTAACCTTCCACGTTTTCCAATTCTTAGGTAGATTTTGGATTGCCAAATCTTTAAGCTTCTGCAAGGAGATAATGTCTGTTTCCTTTGCTGGCGGGTGTGGACATAATTCTGCCAGTAATAAGGTGGGTGGTTCCATCTGTATAAAATGAATCTCAAAATTATGCGAGTGTATGACGTTAGTATATTTCATGTCGACACATTTTGATTAACTACCAAAATTATGATAATTCTTTCTATAATAGTTACACTGGGTGAACCATAAATAAGAGAAACATTCTTCATTAGTAATGATCTAGTTCAAAGCTCTTAAAGGACGAGCGTTTTTAAATGCCAGAACCAGGTGAAAAAAAAGAAAACATCATTTATCTGTCCAGTCAGAAAATTTGTCACAGGCATCATCAGATGATCATAATAGTTCTCTGGGTATGCGCAGCCCCTGTACGAGTATGGAACGCATCAACCTAACCTCAAATATCAGACTTGATAAGATTCCAATTCGTCTATTTGTTACATGAATTATTGTGTTTACCAACGAGGAATACGTATTTTTATCCGAGCATGAGTCTGCAATAATGCTCAGAAAAGAAGACTGTTTCACTCCTAGGTTGACCACATAATATTATTCACTGATCTTATTTTTTGCATCTGTTTGGTTTCTTTGAAACAGATTGTTTCAGTTTAATATTGGAGAATAAGTGAGTAGTTTGAAGGGAACTAGAAAAGCGTCCTTGAAAAAAGTTAGATTAACTAGAATGTGTTTCCAGAAAAATTAAAGATCTTCGAGGCTTATAGTGTGCTATATTGGCTTATATTGGAGAACATACTGCAGAGTCACTTAGATTCAGACACTCTGGAATATTCATGTGCCCTTTGTTATGTCTTTTCTTATGAAATTTGTATATTTTTTGTATTTTTCCATGTGCTTATTAATTTATTATTTGATTTCAATAAAGTTCCATACATTGCAAAATCAGCTCCCAAACTTGTTTGAAACTACCATTCAAAATAGTAAGCAGCAATACATTGACCAATTCATTCAGCAGTAGCATTACCAATACCTATAGTAGAGACATATTGGGAATTATAAAATAACAGCAACAAAAATAGAATAATTATTCAACAGTCATTTGTAAATATTGAAATCTTAAGTAGATATTAACACAAACTGCTGTGAAACAAATACAATACTTTTATCTAGTTTTTATTCGAAAATAATTACAGGAATTACAGATCACGAAATTTTCCTCACATGCCTTATTTGCAACGGAAAAATACTCAAATACAGTTTAATTTTTAACAAATAGTACAATAAAATGTTTCTTCGTGCACTGAGTTGTGATAAAATTTCTACATTGAGTAGATCATTCCAATTTTTCATCGAAAATTGTCATTAGTTGTTTTGTCTTAACCGAAAAAAGACGTTCATAGTATCACGTAGATGAAGTTTCTGGCCAAAAGGAAATTCACGACATTCTTTTTCAGTCAAGGTACTACGAGAAAAGTCAAATTCTCTTATTTTAATCATTTCCTTCATATTATTAAATATTGGATGTAGCTTATTTTTATCGTTATTGACTATAATCCCAATAATGTAACCATCTCGTTTTCCGGCAAGATATAGTCCGCTTAGTTCGACAATGGTTTTTTGTGCATTTCTGGCGTAAACACCATAAATGTCTTTATGCTCTCCAATATCCCTTTCAGGATATATTTTCTTCCTGAAGTGTGCATCTAATTCTGTAAGAAGTTGAAAATGATCAATTTTCATACTTTGAATCTTAACTTGAACGACATTTTTACAGTTTTGCTTCCTCATAGAGGTAGCTTTGTAATGGTTACATTCCCGAGAATTTTGAAATTGAACTAATTGAACATTCCTTAATTTAAAAATGTCTAATACAACCTTATGAGCAATTTTTTGTTGACGCAATAATTGATACATGAATAGAATAGACTTTTTGATCATACATTTTCAAATACAATAATTCTGACAATTTTTGTAGAAAATATCATAAAGCTGGGAAAGGGATAGGGTGCGACAAAACTTCCTCCTTCCCTTCTCCAGCTCAAAAAATTACAATTTCAAATACAAAATCTGATTTGTCTGATTTGTCGTTGTATTCTTCAAAAATTTGGTCTGATTTTGTAATTTTTTCTTTTTTGCAAATTTCCGTTTTTGAAATGATCGACATGAAAACTTTAGTTTATCTATTATTTGAAAAATCACTAATGCTTCCTCTATCAGGAAGCAATGTGCTCGTTAAATGAGCACCGTATGAATATAAATACAAATGAAGTGGAAACATTCGATCTCAAATTCAAAGATAATTACAAATATATCTGGTGGCAATTGAAAAAAATACAAAAAACTAAAACCATTTTTAGTTGTCATCCATAAACTACGTTCACAATTTCAGGCTATTTTTGACCGCGAAAAGTAACATGCCCAAAATTCTTTCCAAAAATAGGGAAGAGGGAGATTTTTCATGAAAATAGGTCAAATAATGGGGAAGTAATTCCTTTCAAATGAAATTGATACAAACACCATATTTTATTTTATTTAAAACAATTCAAATTTCTATATGATTTCAAGTTGGAATATATTTTCAATCTTCAAATAACTAGATCAATTTTTTAACTCAAAAGACGAATTTTCAACAAATTACATGAATTTTCAAATTGTAAGGAATAAATTTCTAACAAAAAAAGGAAAAATGAAATTTTCAGATACAAAAGTTAACTTTCCAACAAACAAATTTGCAACCAAATAGTTCAATTTTCAACCACAAAGATGAATTTTCCGGCAAGACGATTAATTTTCTACCAAAAAACACGAATTTTCTACAAAATTGTTGAATTCTGAAGCCAAAAGGACGAATTAACTACAATGCGGTTGAATCTTCAACCCAAAAATCTATTTTTTTAACTGAAAAGTTCAATTTTCCACCAAAAAGTATAATTTTCATTAAAATAGTTTAAATTTGGCCAAATAGTTCAATTTAAACCAAGAAAATGAATTCTCAACAAAAAAGTTAATATTCGACCGAGAAATTTTTTTTAACAATTACATCGATTTTCGACTAGAAAACATAAATGTTTAAAAAATACATGAATTTTGAACTAAATGTGAAATGATTAAATTGTTCATTACAAACATTAATTCTAAACCAAAAACGAGGAATTGGCAAAAAATAGTTACAGTTTTAACAAGAGTTGAACTTTCAACCCAAAAGATGGCTTTTCAGTTTAGAAGATTAATTTTCTCAAACTAGAATAGTTAAATTTTTGGACAAAAGGACCTACAAAACGGTTGATTTTTCAATACAAGATGACCTTCTAACAACAAAATTATCTTTCTACCAAAAAATTAAATTTTGAACCAGAAAGATGAATTTTCCAGAAAAAATGCCAAATTTCTACCAAAAAACACGAATTTTCAACAAAATACATAAATTTTCAATAAAATTGTTGTATTTCTAAGACAAAAGGACAAGTTATTGATAAAAAAAGTTGTATTTTCAACACAAGAATATGATTTTTCCAACAAAAAATTATTTGTTTCACCAAAAAATTGAATTTTCATATAAATAGTTCGATTTTAGACCAAATAGTTAAATTTGAACAAAAAATTTGAATTTTCAAGGAAAAATTTAATTTTTGAGCGAATAGTTTCATTTTATACCAAATTGTAAAATCTTCAAATAAACTAGATTAATTTAGACCCGAACACATCCATTTTTACCCAAAAAGGATAAACTTTCAACCCTGAAGATTAATTTTCGACTAAAAAATACGAATTTTAAAAAGAATTACATGAATTTTTAACAAGAAAAAAATTATTCCTAATAAAAATGTAAATTGTCAACCGAAAGTGAAATATTTACATGGTTAGTTTAAAAGATTGATTTTTCAAGAGAAAAAACAAATTTTTAATAAAGTAGTTATACTTTCAACAAACTAGATGAATTTTCAACTAAAATGATGAATCTTCATAAAATAAAATTCCAGCAAAAGATTTCAACCCAAAAGGTAATCGTTTGACCCGGAATATTACTTTTTAATGGAATAGTTAAATTTTGAAACAAGGAGGTGTTTCTTGAGAAAGTATGAATTTTTAAAAAACTAGTTCAATTTTCAACCAAATAGTTACATTTTTAACAAAAAATATTAACTGTCCAGCAGGAAGATTTACTTCTGCCAAAAAACACGAATTATCAAAGAAATAAATGAATTTTAGAAAAAAATGTTTAATTTTAGAGCCAAAATGATGAATTAAATATGAAATGGGTACAATTTCAACACAAGTATATGATGTTTTAACAAAAAAATTATTTCTTTACCAAAAAAATTATACTTTTAACCAAAAAGATGAATTTGTCCACCAGAAGATTAATTTCCAACAAAGAAACATGAATTTAAGAAAAAATACATCAATTCTCAACAAAATTGATCAATTTTTAAGCCGAAAAGACGAACTATCTGTGGAAAGTTCAAACTGTCAACCCAAGAATACGATTTTTCAACAAAAGCTATTTTTCTACTAGAAAAATAAATTTTTATACAAATAGTACAATTTTTAACCAAATAGTCGAATTTAAATAAAGAATTCTGGAAACCTCACATTTCTCCGGAAATTTTTACAAATAATATGTCCTGATATAGTCCACTTGCGATGAATTTTCCATTTTGTGTTTCTTTACTTTTCATGAGAAAAAAATGATTTTTTTACAAAACCTTGCCCTTTCTGCATTTTTTCGAAATTTTAAGTTTTTTGTTGTTCCAATTTGTCAAGTTTTTTTCACTCTTTTGAAAGTAATCAGAAATACAAATATACATCGAATAAAAAATGATGAAGTGAATCAATATTCTGAAAAATTAAAGCGTGAAATTTTCCCAAGCAGTCACATACCTTTTTTCGTTAAAATTTTCAGTTAAACAGTAAGAAAAAAAGAATTGTGTTTATCGTGAAATACAAATACACCCCAGGTTGGTGTTCTGAAAAAACATGTGTGATTTCGAATTCTGCAAACGGTACCCCCTAATTTTCCTTTTTTTTTTTTTTTTGAAAAAAATACTTTTCCAATTTAAAAAGATAAAAATTGAAGGCTATTTGTTATTTATCAAGTTGACTATATATATCCTATCACTCCCAAAAATTTCAACCGAAAGAAGGAATTCATTTTGAGAAAATGTCATGTTTTAATTTTTGAAAGAATTGTTCTACTCATCGTTTTCGAAAGAGTGAAAAAATGATGAACTGGAAAAATAATGATAATTCTTTCCTTATGATAAAAAAAAATGTCAATTGGAAAATTTATGGTATGTAGACTATATAAGTACCTATTGATGAGAATTTTTCATTATTTGCTTGGCATTATTTGCCAAAATTTTTTATTGTAATTGACTAACAAATTCATCTAAATTGAGTCCAAATATTTGTTGGTTTGTTAAAAACTCTAATTACAAAATAAGAATATAGTAATAATAATGGGAAATGTATTTTCTGCCAATTGCAACAAATAAAATTGTAAATTCCTCCAAAGTGTTTGACCAATCAGAATGATTTTATGCTACCTGACATTCCCCATATTTAAATGATATTGTACCATATTTACCAATAAAATTGTATAAAATCGCCAATGTGAAAAATAAGGCACGAAGAAAAATCTTCATATTCTTTACATACAGGAAACTACCTTTTCAAAAATTTAGTCTACAGTGTAACTAAGGAATGTTCTACAAGATGTTTTATTAGAATTATCTCATTTTCATGATATATTTGCATTTCATAAGTCTGTTTGTCTATGTGCTCTTCAATCAAATTCTTATAAACCCGACTATTTCAAGGTGAAAGGCATACGTGCCATTTAGAAGAAATAATATTCATTTCAAAATACATTGGAAAAATCAGTAAAATAAGATAAAAGATCATGCAAAAATCTGTAACAAATTTGTTTATTTAAATGAAAAGTTTAATGAAATTAGATTTAATGTTGTGTTTCTTTTTGGTGGAGCGAAACATTTTTCTATGTGAATGAAAATTTGATTCAACCAGCAATAAAAAATTGTGGCGCAAATACCAACATATTTTGTTCTTAGATCCAAACATTTTCCTCAATGTGCAATATTGATTGAAATGTCATAAAATTTTTAGTTACAATTTCAGTGTAGCATCACCGTGACTAGTCAGACTATCTGATACCAAATTAAAGATGACTAACACAAGTACTAATTACAAATAATCAAATAGTACGCAATGATCACAAACTTTTTTCCTGATAAGAAAGGAATTTCTTAATCAAATTCTAGCTTATACTCAGCCTTTTTTTGTACGCGGATTTCGAGAACCAGATAAATCATTTTTGACAAGCATTTTTCGGCAGGGTTTCTTGTTTGAAATAAAAAAATCAATCATCTCTTTTGAAACCCAGTGGGTTCTTCTATATCTGCCATATCTTTGGAAATAGTCATACAAGATTCAAAATATAATTTTTTCTGAAAAAAATGATTATGAAATTCTAGCTTATATACTTTGTGTGAAAAACACCGTTTTAATTATTCCATTTGATAATCTCGATTTTATTTTTCTGTATTCAACTCCTAGAATCCAATATTAATAGGGGGCACCAAAATATGCCGAAAATCCGCCACTTTTTGCGCTCAACGTAGATTTTGAAGGAAAGAACATAAATTGACGGAAAAAAGCTCAAAATAATTGTCAATGCATGCTGTAACCGGGTTTGTCAATAGTTTACCCTTTCAACCTCTTTTAACGCTGAAGAATTGAAAAACTACCCCTAATTGAGGTGTGAAAAGTAATAACTTACTCAGTGACGCTTCGACTCTTGAAAATCGGAAAACCACCCCTATGAGGGGGTGGAAAATACGTCATAAACAAAAACGCGTGTACAATATTTTCCATAAATATTTTTCAAATATTCTTTTGTCTATGAAGGAAATAAATAAGTGTACGTGTATGATAACTACGTTAATTTGACTTACTTAGCACCATTTCAAACCTTAAAAACCGAAAAACTACATCTATCAGAGGGTGGAAAGTACTTCATGACCAAGATCGAAAACAAAATATTTGCAAATTATTTTTTGTGTATAAATATAGTCATGTTAGTGCCAATATGTAATCACGTTATTAACTATTCTTACTCAGCACTTTCTCAACAACTAGAATTCCGAAAACTACCCCTAACAAGGAGTGGAAACTACACCGGTGCCATAAAAGAAGGTGAAATAGTGTCTATCAGTTTTTCATCATGATAGTATATGTACCTTAATTGTACTTACCCAATGACGCTATCACTATTAAAAATAAAAAAAACTACCCCTATAAGGGGTCGGGAAATATGCCATGAACAATAAAATATATGAAAACAAATTTTTCCATTTTTTTCCATAGATAACATCAATTAGTAGATAACTCGGATACACACATGGGGCATTATTTCTCAACTGCCCCAACTTTAAAAGTCATGTTCTTTGATTTTCTTCAAATTCGGGGAATATGTTCACCTACTCGATAGTACTTAATCGACAAATTTATAGACCACAAAAACCACCCCCCTCCAAGTGATGGGGGTGACATTTTCAACCCCAACGCCTGCACGGGTATTTTCAAAAGCTTGTAACTTCCTTTCTATTTCAGCGATTTAAAATTTTTATGAGGGTTTTCGAAAGGTTATTTATTACTCTTTTCTTTTATTTTATTAACGAAAAAAACTAAACAAAATTTAAGCATTTTTTAAACAATTCAATTGTTTACTTAACTTTTTTAGCAACTTGGGGTATTTTTATTTTTTTTTAAATAGTCTTAAAAGGGAGCTTGACCTTTTGGCTTCAAAAAAGGTCCTGAGCAAAAAAATGGTCCAGTGAACAGTTTCCGAGATATAGGCCCCGATGTGAAGGCAGTCCTAATGCTCGTGCTCAGACGCAATCCTTTAGTAGTCCACATACTAGTTTTCAAGTCTAACATTCTTTCAACGCATTCATGTTCATTCAGAATGACATTAAATCAGCTAATAAACATTTTAGAATGTTTGTCGGCGGTTCAGAGTAAGTTTATATTATTTATTATTTGTTATAAACAAATAAAAAATGCAAACTACCCTTTTCAGAAGTGATGTTGATTTTTCTCAGTATGAATGATTTCTTACTATTACAGTTCGTCAGTTTACGATAATTATTGATTATTAATGAATATTCCATGAATAAGTGCACAATTCAACCGTTGTCAACATATGAACAGTGCTTTTTCAAATGAATCAACTACAGAAAAATCATTAATTAACGCCTGTCGTCAGCCTACGATCTGTAAAATCATAGTTTCCAGAGTCTACCACGTGGAGGTGGCAGTGCGATTTTAGACTCCTTCGGGGTGCTTAATTTAAGTGAGTCCCCTCGCCTCTCACTATTCGGGGTGTTTAATTTTCATGAATCCTCTTGCCTCTCACCACACAGTGCTTTTTAATTGGTTCGCCTTTTCTTCTCACCATTTTTCTTACTGCTTTTCTTTTCTTTTGAAGTACTCTCCCTATTCAAGGTACGTTTAGGTTTAGGAAAAATGTCACTCTTCTCTTCATAGGAAAATCGTTTAAGGTTCAGCTGTCCCTTATCATTAGGGGTGAAAGCGTGGTACTTGAAAGTACCAGGTATTGTGACAGACTTACTGAATCGATCTGCTAATTCCACTGTCATTGCTGAATGATCATCCTTAGAACTGAAGAGTACAACTGTTTCCTTTAAATTTTCTCTGGCCCATTTATATAAATCATGAGCACTTAGAATCTGCTTATCTGCTGGACGCTGCAAGCTGGCTCTTGATGCAAGTCGCTTTAAATTTCCTCCGATTCCATCGCATGGTCCTTTTCCATGCGCAGTTGGATGGAAAGTCCAGTCTGCTGGAATTTCAAAGTCTTTTTTGTGGCACAGAAGGTTGGCGAAGTTATATTTATTTTTAAAATGCTGTGGTGCTCCATCTGTGACGTAATGAATCTTTACAAGTTGAAAATGCTTCTTAAGATATTCAATAATTAATTTTTGACAGAGATAAACAGCAACCGTGTCATGGTGTAAGTTATCGGAAATGATCGCCATGCTCACATGTTTTAATTCATTTTCCTCTTTGTAGTAGATAACTACTGTGAAAATGGATGCCTGATTATTATTCCAGTGAGAAGACTGGATAGCATTTTGAAAAACGTAAGCATAATTTTCCGCGAAATCAAACATGATTAAGAAAACTCCAACCAATAGAGTTATTTTGAGATTTTTGATGAACGATGCTTGCATCTTCGCATAAAACTCATGAGATTTTAAGTTTACAAGTTTTTCGCAGAGTTGTTCTATGAAGATATCGGTCTCAGCTACTTCAGTTACCAGATTGCTCCTATCTGTTTGTTGCCAAATTTGATATTTTAACTCAATGACGCAGTTCTCATCCAGAAGTTCAGTCAGGTGTTCCTTCAGGATATCAATGCCAGGACAATTTTCGCATTCGCTGAAATGACATGCAGGACTTGGATTAGTGCACATCATTAATTTTAAACAGTCGTGATAATCAATAAGTTTTCTATCTGAGTCTTCAGTCAGATGCTTTATATCAATTGCATCTAACATGAGATGCACATTTTCGTGATAAACACACACACAAACTGTGTGGGTACCACTTCCTCCGGCTAGAACGCAATGTCGAGGCCTAAGTTGTGCAAATTTTGAGAACCCAATTTTTATTTCCTCATTCTCTATTTTGAAACGGTCGTATAACTCTGACAGGTTGCCCAAGATAAGTCGTTTTTGCACATGCTCGCGAGTACCGTCTTCCTTTTTTATGGATACAAAATCCTTCTTCCCCGGCATTAATCGACTGTTCTCGTCATCTTCATAAAAACTAATCACTACTACTTCAATTCCTGGTGGCAGTTTTCTTCCTGGCTTGAGTCCAGGCAAAGCCAGTATTCCATGTTTTTGAAATAATTGGTCAGCTTTCCGGGCTTGACGTTCCGTTGCACCAAATTCTTCCATTACCTTTCTACGACTCCATGATTTAGGAGCAAGTGTGAGTAATGTTATTTTTTCGTCACCATCAGTACTCACCTTAAATTTTTGTATAATTTGTTGAAGAGTTTCTAGACCTGCTTTGTGATTTTGACCTCTACAACCACTATGTTCTATCGGAACAAATAGAAAATCTGGATCATCGCTGATTTCTTTTTCTATACAGTTGTCATCGACCTCACTGCCATAAACAACTTCTTCCATGCTGGATTCATTTGGAGGCACTTGTGAACTCAATTTCTTAAATTCTTTTCTACAAGGCTGGCAAATTTTAGCGTTGCTCGGCAATTGGGGAAATTTTAACCTCTGACTTACCGACAAACATCTTAAGTCTGGTGTTTTCCAATGCTTTTCCTTGCCAAAAGGATTGGCACAAAAATGACCCCAAGTTATTTTCGTTGACATTATTAATCATGAATTTTATTTGTAATCTTTTATTTTAAATGATATATTTCCAAACAAGATAAAGTCCAAAAGAACGAAAGACCGTGCGTTGCAACAGTAATACCGAAATACCATGTAAATACTTGAATAAGACTCAGAGGAATATCCTTTTGGGTCAAAAGAATGCGTTTTGAAACAAATGAATTTTCCTCTCATATAATTGAAGGTTGAGAAGATTTTCATTTGTCTCAAAAAGAATCTTTTTGCAGCAAACACTATCCATTTGCGACAAACTTCACCTAATCTTGCAGCCAAATAAGTCTGTTTGTATAAAGGAGATGTTCAGTTGGTTCAAAACAATACAGGCAAGAGGACGATACTTTTCTTTCTTGACAACTTTTTTTCTGAGTGAAGTCGAAACATAATTGAGCGATTGCGCGCAATAACAGCCTACTTGTATTTTTTGAAGTCACTTGTTTTTCACTTGTTTTTTGTACATAACTTCATGAAGAACAAATGAAAAACAAGTGACTTCTGAAAATAGAAGTAGGCTGTCATTACATCCAACCGCTCAATATCTTAAGTTTAGCTATGGTACCAGATTCATGAAAAATAGATCATGAAGCCATTGTGGAATTTGCAACTTGATGTAAATCAGCAATAACTAGTAGCCAGAACAACGAAAAAAGAATAAAAATTCTTTCTCCAGAGTTTTGGCTTCAGAATAAGTTAAAAAATTGGAAAACAAGTTATTAATAGAAATTCACCTAAATTTACAAAATCAAGGCCGAGTCTACGCGTTATAAGAGTTTCTAGGCACATATTCAGAAAAAAATTCGTTCATAAAATGAAATTTTTGGACGACTGTGTATAAAAAATTAATTAATATCGTGAACTGACGAACTGTAATAGTAAGGAATCATTCATACTGACAAAAATCAACATTACTTCTGAAAAGAGTAGTTTGCATTTTTTATTTGTTCATAACAAATAATAAATAATATAAACTTACTCTGAACCGCCGACAAACATTCTAAAATGTTTATTAGCTGATTTAATGTCATTCTGAATGAACATGAACGCGTTGAAAGAATGTTAGACTTGAAAACTAGTATGTGGACTACTAAAGGATTGCGTCTGAGCACGAGCATTAGGACTGCCTTCACATCGGGGCCTATATCTCGGAAACTATTCACTGGACCATTTTTTTGCTTAGGACCTTTTTTGAAGCCAAAAGGTCAAGCTTCCTTTTAAGACTATTTAAAAAAAAAATACCCCAAATTGCTACAAAAGTTAAATAAACAATTGAATTGTTTAAAAAATGCTTAAATTTTGTTTAGTTTTCTTCGTTAATAAAATAGAAGAAAAGAGTAAGAAATAACCTTTCGAAAACCCTAATAAAAATTTTAAATCGCTAAAATAGAAAGGAAGTTACAAGCTTGTGAAAATACCCGTGCAGGCGTTGGGGTTGAAAATGTCACCCCCATCACTTGGAGAGGGGTGGTTTTTGTGGTCTATAAATTTGTCGATTAAGTACTAATGGGTAGGTGAACATGTGCCCCGAATTTAAAGAAAATCAAAGAACATGACTTTTAAAGTTGGGGCAGTTGAGAAATAATGCCCCACATGTACAAACACAAACACATACAGCCAAATATGCATGCACCTTCACTATATAGGGTTATATAACCCGTAACCCAATGACTCATTGTAAGGGTAGCTTTTCGATTTTCAAGAGTGGAAGCATAACTGAATAAGTATTACATATTATACTGTCATGCTGGAAAACTATTAGACACTATTTTAACCTACTTTCATGGTACCAGTGTCGTTTCCACCCCCTGATAGGGGTTGGTTCCGGGATTCTAGGGGTTGAAATGGTGCTTAGTAAGAATAATTAACGAAATTATTATACATCGGCACTAGCGTGACCATATCTATAGAAAACTGTATTTATAATTATATGGTGCTCATTTCACGAGCAGTTTGCTTCCTGTTAGCAAATCTATTTGTTTCCTCATAGAGGAAGCATTAGTTATTTTTCTCAATAATAGACAAACCAAAGTCTTCATTGTGCTTAGTTTAAAAATAGAAATTTACAAAAATACAAAATTATAGAATAATACAACAAATTTTCAAATACAGAGACATATCAGAAAAATCATATTTTGTATTCGAAATGATAATTTTTCGAGCTGGAAAAGGTAAGTGGAGAGTTCTGCCTCACTCTATTCCTTTTACAGCTTTCTGATTTCTTGAACAAAATTGTCAGAATTACTCTATTATAAAATTTATGATAAAAAAGTGTTTTCTATTCATGCGTCAACTTTGAATTATTTCGATGAAAAAAGTTTTTCTGTTTGAAGCAGATGATTCGAATATTATAAATGAGCATAACTTCGTACTCTTTAGCAAAATGAATTGATATTGTAGCTTAATCGATTCGTCTCCAAATAAGGAATCTTTCATGCACTTTGAATTATGTTGAAGAAGAAAGTTTCAATATAAAAAATCGTATTTCTAAATATTATGCATGACCATAGCTTTCTCTCTCTTGAATAAAATGTAGGGGAGAGTGGGGAGTTGTGGGCCATGCTTTCTTTTCAAGACATAACTTCTCTGAAAATCGATAAATTGTCAATGTATGAACTGGTATTTGTAGTAAACTTCTTAGTGTATCAACGGGAGACCACAATTAATAAAATTCGTTAATGCGCGAGAAATATTTAGGATGACGTAAATCTTATCAAAATCGATATTTGTGATTTTGGTGGGGAGTTGTGGGCCATGACAAAAAATAAAAGAAAATGGCATATTCCAGTAGTTTAAGTTTATTAAAGTTGCAGTAAATAAAAATTATTGATTTTAAAAAGATTAAACAACAAAATTATTCTTATTCACAATGTATGCACGTGTAATATCCAGTCCTCATGTTGGCACATTTCAAGTGCGCCGTACGATTGCACATGTTGCAGTGAACTGTGTTGTTCTGATTGACATTCATTGTTTCAACACAATTGACATTCTAAATTCACTCTAACATCACTTTTTAGAACAAGAGAAAAGAAGGTTTACTTCAAAAATTGAAATACGCATTAAGAACGTTTGGCCCCCGACTCCCCACTAACGGTGGACCACAACTCCCCATAGCCGACATTTACGAAATGACCGAATTGCCATGCACACAATGAATGTTCTACCGAAATTGTTCGATTTCGATTGAATTTAAAGCCAATTGCTTAAGGAATATTTTGCACAAACTTACCTTTGAAATATGCTGCACAACGGGACTTCAAATATCAACAACTTGAGTTGTACACAAACTTTTATTTTGATTTCTTCAATCAACAATGTCAAAATACTGACTACGCCTGTTGAGACTATGGGTCGAGTTCACAAAAGTGAGCTCATACAAATAGAGTCTTTTGGCAGTGGTTAAAGCAATCCTACCACCCACAAATTGGCGTAGATTGAAGTGGCCCACGACTCTCCACGGCCCACAACTCCCCACTCTCCCCTACTAATATTATAGGGTAATCGATCATACTCGAATCAGCACATATTTTCCTTTCTTGCATCAACTTTTAATTATGTTAATGAAAAAAGTTTGACTACAAAAACCCGATTTTCAAAACATATGAACTACCATAACTTCCCTACTCTTCGATGAAATGTATTAATATTATAAGTCAATCAATTCGTCTCCAACTAAGAAATCTTTCATATTCTTGCTTCAACTTTGAATTCTGCTACTGAAAAAAGTTCCACTATGAAAAACCGATTTTTAAGATATTACTGAGTGCTAAAAAAAGAATGCAATGAATATTTTTAGAAATCCTTTGGTCAGTTTCAAGATATTATTGAGGAAAATAAGCCCTCTAAATTCCACACATCCACACACACACATCCGGACAATTGCTTAGAACATTGTATTAGACATTTTTGAATAAAAGAAGATTCAATTATATGAATTAAAATTTGTTGGAATATGTTACCATTACAAAGCTTCCTCTATGAGGAAGCAAAATAATTGGAAAATATATTATCCTCGTTCTTGGTCATGGAGTACTTTCTACCCCCTGATAGGGGTCCTTTTTTGGTTTTCATGGGTTGAATTGGTGCTAATTGAGTAGAATTAACGTAGTTGTTATAGATTGACACTAATTGATTCTATCTATGGTTGAAAAACACATTCTTGTTTATGGTACATGTACATGTTATACTGTTGGACAAAAAACTATTGAAAACTATTCTACCTACCTTTATAGTACTGGTGTACATTCCACCTCCTGATAGGGGTAGCTTCCGAGCTTTTTGAGCTTGGAATGAATTGAAATGGTTGAAATGCCTCTTTACTTTTGAAACTGAAGAGAATGATTCTATAGTATTTCGATTCCTTGAACTAAGTAGAGACTATAACTTAAGTATTGTTACATATTCGTTCAGCAAAGAAACATATTCAAAATTTTGAATTTTTGATCAAATTATGCCGTCCAACACAATATTGGTGTTGCTAAGAACTATATTGATTAATTATTATCAAGGAAGAAATCATTCCTATCCCATTTTTATAAACAATAGTGAAAAGTGTCAATAGACTTCTGATAAGTTATAACATAAAGATAATGTCAGACTTTAAAATGTAATGAGGTTGAAATTTCACACGAACCTAAATTATTATAGCCTTTCATTTGTCGAGATAATTTTTAGTGAAATGGAAGGAATTAAAAGCATGAACTCAGTCACAGATTTTAGATTTTTTTTAGCGAATCATATAAGGTGATTAGATGATCATAGATTATTCACGCTGGCTTTTTCTTGATGCTAATTTTCTTACTAACCACATAACGTCTTGCAATCGTTTATTATCAATATACTTACATACCACATTATTATATTGTTGCATCAGCTCTATATATTTCTTCAATCCATATTCCAAAACCTCATATAGACATCCTTTTGTATCCCCGAGATCATACATCATCTGAATGAGTTTTGTCAGTACTGGTCTCAGATAAACCTTCTTATCTTTTTATCACTTAGTAATTTCACTTTGAAATAATTATAACCATTTTATCAGAACAATCATAATCATTATTTGATCTGCTAAGAGAACGCTTACAATTTTTGAAACGTCATTATACTATTATGATATATAATGAATTCCATAAAAATAATTGTCTGGAAGCCTTTGTTTGCTCTTGTCACCATATTCATTCATAAACCTGTTCCTCCAATGTGGAGGCGCGAAGATACTTTAGATTTATGAATATAATAAACAATGAAAGGAGTTCTCGAAACTTTCAGACGCATAGTTGGCCTCTGGGAGGCAGAGGATTCTCAAGATTTTGGAATTATTTTTTAGAAGTCCCAATGAATTTAAACCTTAATCATTCTTTTGAATACGTTTTTCGAATGCTTAACACATCATCGAAGGCCTATTGGATTAAACTGAAAACATCAACGTCAATATTTTTCTAGGAAGATCCAGTGGTGTTTTCTTACGAAAGCTCCTATACGTTTCTCAAAGGTTCGATGCAGAAGCCATAAATACGAACGTGCTTGGTGCAGCGGCTCAGTTGCGCTAAGGCTCTGGTCAGCTGTCAGTGTTATGTGTACACTGAACAATATTTCAAGTCTATGGTGATTTCAAAATATATAATCTTACATAATGGAGTAGTTAGTGCAGTGAACTATTGGTTGGGAAAAAAATTGAAAAAAGTTTGATAGGCTGCTAGATTCAGTAGTATGACGGCTGACAGATTACATCCTAAACCCACTAATATTTGTGAGGCGGATGTCAAACACATACAAATTCATCTGCCGCTCCCTCCACTTTAGGATCTGGTTAATCCAATTCAGGTAATTATTTTCATCATTCCATTATGCTGAAGAGAGTTGAGCTCTAGATCTAACCTGAAGATTGAATCTTCCATTGCACTGAACGATCATCAACCAAAAATATTTATTTTCAATATTAATGCAATGAAATGAAACAGATTGAATTTCAAGGCCATAGAAGTTAACCCCATTCCACTTCAAAAACGATAATATTGCAATATGATATGCTCTCGACTGTTGTGAAAGCTATAAATACAGCAATTATATAGCTTTTGCATCAATTGCCGTCTAACCTCCGTGAAGTGTTGAATGATTGTGCACCGTGCAGCGAAGAAAGTGTCAATCATCATCATCGAGATAATGAATTGGTCAACAAAGTCATCAACAAGTTGCCGTTTGAGTTGCACTTGCCTGGCCATCAATACTGTGGTCCAGGTTCTAAGCTAACCAAACGACTTACTACAAGTGATCCTGATATCAATCCTTCAGACGCAACGTGTGAAGAACACGACATTGCATACCCGCAAAATCGTGAAAACGTTGGCACAAGAAAAGCTGCAGATCGTGTACCAGCCAGTAAAGCTTGGCAGCGTGTTTTTGCCAAAGACGCTGGAATTGATAAGAAAGCGGCAGCACTGGCAATAACTAACGTAATAAATGCTACAGCGGAACTCGGTATGGGGTCAGAAAAGAAACCTATTCCAAAGAAGAAGACCAATTCAAAGAAGAAACCCAGTTTAAAGAAGAGGAAACCCAGTTCTAAGAAGAAACCAGATACTAAAAATTAGCTAATAGCATTTAGAAAGGTTGCGAACGCAGCTGAGAAGGCAATGGAGCGAAGTAGTGATGCAAAAGTAGCAATCAAGTCCGCAATCAGAAGTGCACAGAAAGCTGTAAGAAGTGTAGGCGATAAACATAAAGTGTGAAATCCACGTATCCTGCCAATATCTTCAAAGGTTGGTGGTGATTCCAATTTTCTCTGGACTCTTTACACTTGGAGCGTTCACTGATGGAGCAGCAGGTGTAGCTGAGGCGGTAAATGATGATAGCGCAGCCAAACAAAAACTGGCAGAAGTTCAACATCATAACAATTCAATGGAGGCTATTGCTATAGGAAAACATTTACACACAAAACCCTACAGGAGAAGGATTATGTCTTCATATAAAACATTATCGAATAGGACAGGGACTTCGTCTAAAAGACCGGTGTCAAAAAACGTGTGGTGAAGCTACCTTACCATGCACTCACTGATACCGTCACGACCCTGGTACCCACTGAGTAACCTATAGAAAGATTGGTCATAATGTCCTATACTTTGACAGTTTCGGTAATCTTAGTCCCCCAACGGATCTTGTAGATTACCTTTGTGTTGTTAGCGTAATGAAGTACAATCGTGGCATCTCGGAATTTATGACAGTGTTGAATGTAGACACTTGTGCTTGAAATTTATATGCGGACAGCTACATATGAAAGATAATTAATGTCTACATATGAAAGTGTGATGAACTGAATACTGTCAGTACAGAAAAGAACATCATTATGGATGAATCATTCACTCTGACGATAACAGGAAGCTCTTCTGTGTTAGCTGCAGAGTATTTTCCAGCAAATAGAACTCTCTGCTCATAAGAACTATGCCATTAGAATTGTTGAATTGCTCACATTCAATGCGATTCCTAACGTTGACACTGGTAAGAATAAAATCAATGTCGGTGATCGAGTAGTGACCATACCTACTGGCAGCTATGAGATTAAAGATATTGAGAATGATGGCCAGAAGGCCGTAGCAATTGATGGCATTACAATAAACGATTCTATTCGACGATTGTTGGGATTTACACCACGTGTTCTTGAACCTGAAAACACTCATACTTCTTATCTACCTGTAGCTATTCTCACAGACAACGCTCTACGAGTTGAGTGCAATATCACTACGGGAGCCTACATCAACAATCGAAAGGTGCATACGATTCATGAATTCTTTCCTGTTTTGACACCAGGATATAGGATCATTGAAGTACCATAACACGTCATTTACCTTCCAATCGCACTCAAGACAATACATCAAATTCAGCTCCGCATAGTTGATCAGGACAGAAACTTGTTGAATGTACGAAGAGAGGTTACAGGAATACGACTAAACATCGAATCATTGTAATGCGTATTGTGTACAATCGCAAAGGAGACTATATAAGAGCATCAATATGTCAAATGCAAGCCAGTTCTTAAGCAGCTCGCAAGACATACTAAACAATCAAGAACCAGTGAGCTTTGATGAGTCCATAGTCCAATAGCGATGAAATTGAAATTGCTGTCCAGTATCAAGATTTGTGTAGACTCACAAGGCCTGACGGAGTTACAGCTTTCACGGGTACAACACGTGTGAACAATGTCATATGCTATCTGTTTGATGAAGTTCGCTGTTATCTAAATATTATTGAGATTGATCGTTGCAAAAATTTTAGTCTTACTAGCACCATAAAAACCTACGTCTCACTTGCCAATGGA
Organism: Andricus quercusramuli; assembly: GCA_932178445.1. NCBI lineage: Eukaryota > Metazoa > Arthropoda > Insecta > Hymenoptera > Cynipidae > Andricus > Andricus quercusramuli. Next base: position 87,386 of record CAKNXH010000484.1, on the reverse strand, counting down.
CAAATTAATTTTTTGGAAAATACTGGATGGCTCGACATCCCGGAAGAAACAAAATGTCTTACCGATGATAAGGAATACTTTTATTGCACTATCCCACTCAGTATGACCCTAGGATTTCCTGAACACTATCAAAAGATCATTTTAATTGGAAAGCATGAATTTGTCCTGATCAGATCGCCCAGTAACTTAAATGCCATTGTTCGGGCACAACAACAGCCAGGAAACGAAGAGCAATTTCTTATATGGAGTGGATGAAACCATATGTAATGGCTTCAGATCAGCAAAAGATACAGTTTCTGAACTTGATTCAAAATAATTTTCTCACAACCATGACTTTTCGCTCATGGGAATTGGGTCTAATATAACCTCAAGACATGTCTGGACTGTGAAAACATCAACTCAGTTGAGAAGATCCACGGTACATAATACTGGAATTCCAGACAGCTGAAAAGGATAGGCTAGCCAGATATATGCTAATCGCTTCGACTATTGCAATATAACCAATGTCAAGGTATTCCTTGATTCACAGTACTATCCGTACGGCAATTTCAATCTGGACTATGTCCACAATCAGTTTGCGCTACTGTGATTTCAAAGAATACGCTCCTCTCAGCATCAATGATTGCTCAAAACAAAATGAGTTACTCAGACAGGCCTTCGTGGATGTTCGTTTAGAATTTGCATCTGCACACAATTACCCTGCTGAAACTGCAGCTCACTGACTAATTATACATGCCTGTATTATTCAGTAGCAGGCCCTTAGTGGTAGCATGAAGAAATTGATTTAAGATAATAGTGGCAGGGTAATGGCAGAGGTGGGATAATACTAATGGTGGTGGTATGAAAGGTATAAAAGAGAGATGATTTCAGCGAAAGAGTTCAGTTTTCATCGATATGGAGTTCATCGTGGACGTGCAAAGGTTCAAGAAGCTCATCAACTAGGTCGTCTTCAAGGAGTTGGCTATAATTTCTCTTAGGGAAGACGCTCGGCCCATAGCATGCCTCTTTGAACCACTTTCGAATGGACATTAGTTGATATATCCTATGAAGAAGTAAGACTGGTAATCCGAGAAAAATTACGTGATGATCATGCAGTCTATGTCAAAGGACTCGAAAAGGAAAAATGGTTGACCCAGTACGTGCAAAACGTGTATAATTCTGAAAATGTGGGCTGTCCCTCGCTAAAAAAAAACTGTACGGCACAGTTTCAACAAGATCTAATCGCAACCTCCAATACTGGAATGCAATTTGTGCAGTTCAAAATGATCTTTCTGTCAAGACCTGGTTCTTGTTGTCTCGATCAGGCATAACTCTGGAAGCAGAGCCAATGACAATGATGCAACTGAAAGTATTAATATTACGGATACTTCTTTGACCAACACAACACTCAAAGATTTTTATAACCGTTGTGAATTTATGTTTTAACTACATTCACTTTTATCACATTATAGGTTAACATTCGTAAAATCTCTTGTAAAATCAGGCTTAGTTTTTTTATCTTGAATAAACCAGACATTCAATTTTACATCGAGTAAATATTCGTTTAAACCCATTCATTTAGATAAGAATCCGTTAAGCTTCTTCTACATTTCATTCAGTATCTTTATTTCCAGCGGTGAATATTACAAACATTTTTGGGTAAAATTCTGGATCTACATATCGTTTACTATTAGCGGTGAACAATCACAGACGTCGTTGGGCTCTATTTTCAAAGTTGAATTTTATTCAAGCATCGATGGGTTGCAATCAAATTTCAGCGCTGTAAACACATTGTTGGGTTGAATTTTCAAATTTTTTGCGATCTTTTTTCCATTAACAGTAGATAAATAAGCATTTTACCTGTAGGTAATATTGGGTAGAACCTTCTAGAAGCTTCGAGTATCCCCTAGCTTACATATGCCAACTATGTTTCTAGAAGTTTCGAGAACTCAGGGGAATCCCGAACCAATCTCCAGCTCTCTAGGAATTTCAATCACTGTTTGCCAACCAGTTGAAAAGCTCTAGAAAATTCAATGAGCAAGAATCGAGATTCTAGAAACTCATAGAATTTAGGGGAATTCCCGATCCCACGAGCGCCAACTACAAAAAACTTATAGCGGACTCGGTCGATAAAACAGTGACCCACCTTGTCGACTGTATCATGAATTCGTGTCAGTTCCCGACCTTACCGGCCGAGTTACCAAGTGTCGGCAACTTACCGATAACTGGTTTACCAAGTGATTATCGCCAGAACCTGCCTTGCTATACTACTTTCATACTAACTGAAATTGCTAAACTTCGTAGAAATCCCTCGAAAAATTTTTTATTAATTTTCAAAAGTTCTCTAGAATTCATTTGAAATTTCTACAATGTAATTTAAATTATACTTATTCCTTAAAGTTTTCTAAAAATGAAAGTTCAAATCCCTACCTATTTTGTCTTGACATTTTTTAGATATCTTGAGATCTATTGGAATACTGCAGAATCCGAGAATAACCTCAAATCATTTTTAAAAATCTTATACTTAAGATTAAAAGATTTTTTCTTATTGAAAGCATCGATTTCCGATTAAAAAAACAGAAAAAATACTTAAAATTTTAATGAAAATTATGAACTTAATGATTCTGGATGATAATCTGTGAAATCTTATAAATTGAAAGTATCAAGTTTCGATGAAAACTACTAACAAGTCCTAAGAACAAGTTGTTCCAAATTCTAAATATTTTTAAAAATAGTATTATTTTTCATCAAACTAAAATTGTTATAATGCTGTGAATGTTCTTCGAACTCTAATTGTTTTTATTAAAAATACTACTTTCATACGAGAAAAACCAACATTACCCAAAATTGTTAAAAAGATTTTGAATTTTGTAAAAATTATATAAATCTTGTTTATAAATACAAATTTTCACTGTAAACCAACGTGACGTTATATTGTTCAAACATTATGCATCTTTAAAAAAAATCTAATGATATTTTGATAAAAAATTTGATTTCCTTCCAAAAACTGTAACAAATAATAAAATTAGTCAGGCTTATAAATTTTATTATTAGAAGGAAAAAGAAAATAATTTGAATATAACCCAACGTTGTAGATAAAATGTAAATATTTGTCTGAATCTAATAATTTTTTATTAAAAATACCAATAATTTCCGACTAAAACCACTAGCATAATATAACAAAACATTATCCAGAATTGTAACTTTCTTCGGAACCTAATGATTCTTGATTTAAATACGGTTATATTATTAAACTCTAATGTATCTTGAAATTTCTAAAATTCAAAATAATTTATATTAATAATTAAATTGAATGAATTCAATTAATTTATTTTTATTAATAAACTTCAAAATAATGACTTTTATTTTCAAAAATGTCACTTTCCGATGAAAAACGGTAACATATCCGCAAAATTCAAATTATCGAGGAATGATTATTCTCTTTTAATTTAATAATCTAATAATTTGTTATTGAAAATACTCACTTCCGATGTAAAACTCCAACATAATCTAAAATTGTTGAAATTATAACACAAAATAACATTTTAGAAAAAATGTATACTCATCGAAACTTTATGGTTTTAGATAGCCATTAAAAAAAAACTAATTTCCAGTGAAAATAATAATATGGTATATATAAAATATTCTGAATAATTTATTAGAAAATTTAAAAACAGAATTTGTTAGGTTTGGTATTATTTGTTCACAAATGTTACACAATTTTTTTTGTTTCAGCTTCAATTTTAGGTAAAAGTTGCAATTTTGATCCAAGCTTAATTTGTTTGGTTGAGTTTATTTTTTTCAATTTTGAAAATTATACAGTAATTATTTTTGTGAACAAAGTCCATAATGAATTATTTTTATTTTAATATTCCTAACCAAACAGAATTGTGAAGATCCTTTTAAGGAATAAAATCAGGGCTTGATATTTAGGTTAGGATGCATGATTATGAATACAGGTTATCCCTAAAATTGAAGTCAAAATACAAAAATGGATATAACTTTAGTTATATAAACTATTTTGACCTGAAAATTGTTTTATGTTTCCGGCTTAAATTTCTCTTTCAAAACACGTTGGAACTATCATTTGGTCTATTTTCATAGATTTTACCAATCATTTCAAAAATTGCTTAATTTTGAAGTGGAATGTTCGTAGTGAATCATCAGATAGTACTGTATTATAACTCCATAATTTTGAAATCTTTTTGTAATCATGTTTTTTAACTTTGAATATTCAAAAACTAATAATAAAAAAATAATAATCTAGTAGTAAAAGACCTTTCAAATTGCGATAATCATTTTCATATCGTAAAGTGAGGCTAAGTGGAACATATTTGGGGGAAGCAGCGCATCCTTAAATTTGTATTTGCAAGGTCTGTCCGGAAAGTATCCGACCATGTAGTGATCAGGAGTAAGAGTTAATTTTGGTTAATAGCGATATCCCCTTTAAAGTACTCTCTTTTGGAAGCCACAACCTTCTTTCAGCGATCCTACAACTTTCGGAAGCACTCCTTAAAGTCACCTTTCGGAATAGCTAACAGCTGCCTAATCGCATTCTGTTTCATTTCCTCTATGTTATAAAATCTATTTTTCTTTTAGAGGATACCTCAATTTGGGGAACAGCCAAAAATCACAGAGAGCTAGGTCATGACTGTGTGAGGGCTGCCGAAGTTGTTTAAGACCGTGTTTCACCAGAAATTGCTGAATAAGCTGCGATAAATGGGCATGTTCTTTGTCGTGATGAAAACCCCAGTCGTCAAATCCCTATACCTTGGCTCAAAATCACCGAAACAATAGTTTTTGGAATTCTGATATCTTCCTCTATCTCTCTCACTAATAAGCACGCCGCTTAGCGCTAGTTTATGGTACTTTAAAGATTTTTGAACTTAATTCTAGAAGTTTGAAATGTGGAGTGATTGAAAGTAAGTCTTGTATAACAATAACATTGTGTAGGGTTAGAAAGGAGGGAGAGAAATTTGAGTGTGAGAGAAGCCTTTTCGGCAAAGTTGTTGCAAAGTTCACGGGACAATGGGTGCGCGTATCCATGGGGTCCCGTAGACGTCGCAAGGAGAGCAAAAGCTTCTGTTGAACAGCATAGTGCTGACCAGTGTTCGCCCGAAGATACGGTTGACGTGTCGTCCAACGCCCCCCCCCCCCCCCCCCCCAACCCCTTACCAACCCAAAAACCCTCAAACCACTATATTCCCCATCCGTATTCAATTTCTATTCCTATGTTTCAACCCACGACACCTACCATCATTCAAACGTTTATAGTATATTTAGCTGGTACGTTCCAGACCTATCTCTGACTACAAAATCTCTCTGATGTTGTAGAAATCCTGGTAAAAAAAATTCCGAGGGGTCGACCACTCTGATATTCCTGGTACACTCACTAAATATTCACATATATTTTTTATATTCTTGATATTCTTAATATTCATGATATTCTTTATATTCTCAAATGTTCTTGATATTCTTGATATTCCCAAATATTCCCTTAAAGTCCTAGATATTCCCACATATACCGAAGTATTCCTATAGATTACCCGATTATGGTGTTCTGAGGGAAAGGGTGAGGATATATGTAATTTAATATACATGATTTAAATATATTCCAAAATATTGTCTCATGTTCCCAAATATTCCTACATATTCTCTCATATTCCTAGATATTCTCATATTCCTCATATTCTTTATGTTCCCAAATATTCCGATATATTCTGTATATTCCCGAATATTCTTTAGGGAATATATTCCTGGTACACAGAAAATCAAAGTGGTCGACACCTCGAAAAATTCAATTTTGAGTCATCCCACCAAAATTTAATTTGATTTTAAACAAAAAAGAAGTATCCTGAATGCATAAATATGAAAGCGGGTCCTAATTTGGCGCACGATTTGTTGACCTTCCGTCATCTTGTAAGACTACCACAAGAATAGACAGAACCCGCCCCCTTATTGAGCAACTTTTAGTAATCTGACTTTTTTCACTATGAATACAACGTTTCTATGCGTCAATAAATTATTGCCTATTTTTCATGTGTAAAGTTTTTAATAACTAATAATAACATAAAATCATATTTTGGAACATGTGATTCTTCATGAAGATGGAATTTTTTGATATCAACAAAAATATTAAATTTTTGGGATTTTCTTGATGGAATACTTATTTAAAATTGTTATAACATGTCTTCCAAATATATTGTCTCGTTTCGTTTACAGAAACATAACGATGATGCTAATTTTTTTTTTACTATTTTAAAGTGATTTGAGAACTATGTCGCAAAAATTGTCCACTTTGAAAAAAATAGTGATATCTTCTACCATGTAAACAAAACTAATTTTATGACAAATAAATCGAGAAAATCCTATCTAAAAAAGCGGTGTAACAATATATCTCGAACATCTCGGAATCATTGTTGTTGAACATTTAATTGGCTTTTCATTACTTAATGTTGTTATATATCATAAATTTAAAAACTGAATTTGCAAATAATCCCTTCTATAAGAAAAATCGTAGAACGCATTATGCGGATTGAGAAACATTTGAAGGGTGATAGGGCAAACATAACAATCTGTTTATTCAATTGCATTCTATTGTTGTACCAAATAATTACAAAATAGAAAGAATTTAAATATTTTATATAAAAATAACACTAGCGTTCTACAATCCATTTTTTAAAACGATTTTTCCAATTCAAGTCGCCACTTTTCAGGTAGGTTTTATTCAAATTCGGATTTTATTTTTTGAGAATTTGATTTTTGAGAAGGTTTTTTCCTCTCTGTCAGGTTATATTAAAGTTTCTCAAGGAAAATAAATTATTCATATAAAAAGTAATTAAACTTTCAAGAAAATTTGCAATCCTCAACAATTCCCTCTTATGTTATGTTAGTATTTTTGGTTGAAAATTGTTGCCATTATTAATGACAAATTGTTAGATATCGAAGAATATTAACAGTTTTTCAGCAAACACATTGGATTGGAATCTTTAATTTGAAGTCATTACATTTCGAAGAAGATTTCTAATTTTTGAAAATTTTTAGAATCTGTGGGCGTTTCACATCGTAAATTGGTATTGTCAAACAAAAATGATTATAATTTTTAAACATTTGAAATATTTCAACAATTTCGCATTACGTTAATGATCTTCGTCAGAAATTGACATTTTTTAAAGATTCATAATCTTCAAACAATATTATGTAAGATTGACGTTTTTCTATCGAAATTGTTAGTTTCAATGGAACCTCATTATAATTCTAACAATCACTTTTAATAAAAAAATTATGTTTCTGAGAAGATTCAAATTTTTTTAACAATTTTAGCTTAAGCTAGAGTTGTGCACTAAAAATCGGTTGTTTTAAACAAACATCATTAGGTTTGAAAGATAGATTAGTAATCTGAAATAAGATTTTGTTACGTTATATTATGTTAGTGTTTTTCATCAAAAATTTGTGTTTTAACTAAAAAATCAATATATTTTTTAGATTATTGTTCAGAATGATTAAATCCATATTTTTTGTACAAATTTTAATATTTTCTGCATTTTTCACCGGAAATTGGCACTTTTAATGAAAAGAATATTCAATTTTAAAGATAATAATTTTTTAAGGAGAACATTTAGAAACACAATATTATCAAGTAAATCTGTGCAAAAATTCCATTTTTGAACAAAAAGACTCAGAGACATTATGAATCCAAAATTCAGTTCGTTTGAAAAAACATATTCAAACAGCTCAATATATGAAAAAGAATTGCATAGAAAGGCCTCAAAATATGTTTCCAAAAAAACATTTTAATCGGCTCATTAGAGACAAGTATATAACAATAGGAAAAAAGAGGGAGAGAATTGGAAAAGAGACAACCAAGCCATCCTTACTCTCATTTCCCTTCTCTTTCTCCGTCTTTTTTATACTACTTTTGGGAACCAACATGTTTCGAGACCACTTTAGATCTCCTCATCAGGGTATCATTTTATAGGATACTAAGAACATATTTACCTATCTTATGCTTAATATTCGTAATGTATGTATATATGATACTGAAATTTCTTATCATACTGTTATTTACATGATTTTAATTTTCTTCTGGACGGATTTTAAACTTTTAATTTTCAGTACAAGTGTAAATCCGTAATGTTTCAGAAATCATTAATGTCAATAATACTTGTCTTGATTGAGAATGAACAGAACCTTATAATTAAACAGGCTTCTTATAAAAATTTGATAAAACTATCAAAAGCTTTGTTATATTTCGAAAGGTCTTTTTTCAAATTGATTGCATTGTTTCCCTCTCTTTTTATGTATAACCTTTCCTGGAATTCCCTTTTTCTTTGATTTCTTTCATTGTACAGGACTCTAACACCATCCCGATCAAACTCATGTCCATGTGTGATTCTATGTTTTGACAACACACTATGGTATTTCTGACTCCTTCGAAGATTATTTTGATGTTCATCTCTCCTTATTCTTAGTGGTCTCCTAGTTTGGCCTATATATACTGCCTTGCAAGACCTACATTTTATTTTATACACTACATTTTGTTTTTCCATTTTGTCACGTACGTCTTTTCCCAATTTCACAGTTCTGTTACTTTTGAATGGAATTCTATATATTGTATGTAAACCCATTTTCCTTAGTAAAGATCTCAAGCACTTTGAAATTTTATCAAAATAAGGTAAAACAACCGTGTTATATTTATCAAAATCTCTAGTATCTGTGTTAATTACATTGTTGTCTTTCTGATTGATCTGATGGATTCTGTTGTTTATGTGTTTTTCAATGAACAAGGGTGGATAGTGGTTCAAAAAAAGGATCTGTTTACAAATTTCAATATTTTTTCTATGGAAACTTTGATGTGATAATTTTATAGCCCTATCTACCATATTTTTAACAATTGCAATTTTCATTTGTATTGGATGATTTGACAAAAAGCTCAAAGTTCGTCCTGAAAAAGAAGGCTTTCTGTACCAATCTGTTATAATTCTACCTTCATCTGTTTTAATCAAAGTTAAGTCTAGAAAATTCAATTCATTTTCTTTTCCTATTTCTGAAGTGAATTGTAATCTGGGATGTATACCATTAAATGAATCTAACAGTATATTAATCTTGCTAGCTTCTACACAAAGAACAGAATCATCAACGTATCTCGCATAGAAAAGGCATTTAAATCCTACTTTTTCTAATCTGTCATTAATTAGATTTTCCATTTTGTTCAAAACTGTATTTTCTAAATCTTCCATTACAATTTCTGCTACAATAGGTGAGAGAACAGATCCTATTGGTGTTCCAAATTTTTGTTTATAAAATTTGCCATCAAATTGGAAATAGATCGAATGAAAGACAAAATCGATTGCTTCAATAAACTTTTTAAATGGGATTTTCGTGTGTTGCTTTATGTAATCCCATCTTTTTTCTATCGATTCTTTAACTTTATCTAAAGGAATGTTCGGAAACATAGCAACTACATCGAAAGAAGCTAGTATGTAATCATGAGGAATTATAATTCCTTCAATGAGTTCAAGAAAAACTGTACTATTTTTAACTGAGTTTTTTGAAGTTGTGATTGATTTTTTAATGATGTTACTAAGTAATTCTTCTAATTTCCTCGTCAGAGAACCTATTGTTGATATCACAGGTCTTAGTGGATAATCAACTTTGTGTGCTTTAATGAGACCATAAGATAAGGAAAGAACTGAATTTACAGTATCTATATCACTTTTATTCACGTTCCCAAGATATCCACTCGATCTGAATTTATTTAAAGTATTAAAAGTAGATTTTTGTAATTTTTTGAGAGGGTTTTGTTCTATTACTTCAAAACTATTTTTGTCATCGAGAATTGTCATCATTTTTTTGTTATAATCACTTTTCAAAATTGCAATTGTAATGTTACCCTTCTCTGCACATGTTATCAAGAGATCAGGATTTTTCTTTAAAAATTCAATCGTTAGCTTATATCCTTCATTTAATTATTTGTCAATAATTGATAATACTTTGCTATTTGTAACAAAATCATTAGATGAACCTGATAGTTTTGATCTAAATTCTTGCAATTTATTACTTGGAATTTTGTGGAAATTTAGCTCTACATCTTTCACAACTTCTAGCAACTGGACAAACTTTTTTTCCCCAAATTTGTTACTGAACCCTTCTCCTAATCTCAAAATGTTGATAACATGAAAAGGGATATCAATCTTCGAAAGATTCAGAAACCATGGGTCCGATTTTTCACGTGAAAGCGCACAATGAATATTTAAATTTAATTTCTGAATATCACTTTGAATTTCAATTAAGTTATTGAACTTTCTATCCATTTTTTTATTATTTTGATTAATTGTCTGGTTTAATCCATTGTCTTTAATAATACACTCTTGAATGACATAAGGTGGTACCTCTTCATTTAATTTGTCAAGAGTATTTTTGATTTTTCCATTTAAATTATGAATTCTTGTGTGACAGTCACTAATAACCAAATTTAAAATTGATCTTTGGAACTTATTAGTGGTTTCATGGAATTTTTCACTGTTTTTGATGTTAATAAATTTAAAATCTAATCTGTTTTGTAAATCAAAAATTTTTTTTGGGAAAACTCCATGATTCTTACATTTTGTGAGAAAAGTTTTCTGAGATTCCGATTGATTCAGTTTTCTACTCAACGCGTAGAAAGATTTTATCTTTTTAACAGGACTGTCATTCACATCAATCCCTGATCCCCACAATCTGTCAATTTCCGCGAAATTCATGATAAAATGCTACAATTTCTAAAAAAATTTCAGTTTCACACAAGTATAACTTCTGCTGTTATCATCCCATATTCCATTGTGAAAGGGAAAAACGAAATTTTTTCTGTAATTTTATTAATCCTTGAGAAGTCTCATAAGGGCACAACACCAATTTACATAGTCCCTGTCACCATACACATGTTAATGGATGATAAGACAAGAATAAAAACTTTTAACAATATACTTTAAATTGAAATGAGAGAAAAAATTTTTTTTTTATTTTGTTCAAATTTTAAATTACTTTAAATTTCGTAATTCAATTTCGTCACATTAATTGCAAATTTTTTTTGAAAATTCAGAAAATTTAGTTCAATTCTTTATTTCTTCATTTATTTCAATTCCAAAGTTTTTCACTTTATAATATAACGTGATTTTTATTAATGTTTTACTTTACACGCACTACTTAAGAATTCGTTATTACTATACTAAAGTTTCATCTAGATCCCTTCCTAGACAAGAGACTGTCTAGGGTCGTAAAAAGCACATGTTGGAGAAATTCCTCTGAAACTGGTCCTTGAAACATTTTCCCCATTTTTGAAAACGCAATTATCCCAGTGACATAGTACTCAATAAATCAATCTATTTAATCGTTTTCATCTCTAAGTTGCATTAGTATTTTGTAATTTTGCTGATTTTTTGAAATTATTAATTAAAGAATAATGATTTCAGAAACATCAAGAATAATTTATACAACACCGAAAATTTGTTTTTTTTTACATAATGTGAAGCTCACTGAAAAGTTGAATAACAGAAAGAATTATTTTTATTTCTAATGAATAATATGTAACATTAATAAATAAAATAAAGTTTCTGATTAATTATAATAAAGCATTACTTTAAATCAAAGATCTTAATGAAAAAACGTGCAATACACTGTGAAGAATTAGTCAATAAGGATATACTCTATAAGAGTAGCGTATTTCACGGAAAATCGATATAGATTTTAAATCAGATTTACTCGTTGGAAAACCATATTAGGTTAACATTTTTTAATGTTACTATAATATTTTGAACCAAAATAAAACTAGGTATAAAAGAAGATTTACAATGTTGAAACATTTATTGTTATATCATCCTCCTTCGTACCCCTTCTTTGAAGAATTCCTCTTTTTCCCCTGTTTTTAAGAAGTTTCCCTTTTTTCTCGTATTTTCGCGTGAAGGCAAACTGAATTAATAGAATCCAATAATAAAATCAAAATATTTTTTGATAAAAGTTAATTGTTTTCAATTACAAAATCTATCACATGTTTTGTTCGAAAGATTAAACTTTTTTGTTGAAAATTCAATTTTTTGTTAGTAAAATTTGTTTGTTTTTTTCTCTGAAAATTTAACCTTTACATTAATTGTTGAAAAATGATTGTTCTTAGTTGAAAATTCAACAATGTGGTGGAAAATGTATGGATTTTGTTGTAAATTCAACTTTTTTGTAGGAAATTAAATTTCTTGATTGAAAATGCAATCATTTGATAAAAAGTTAACCTACTTTGTTGAAAATTTATTTTTTATGTGACGACTCATTTGGCTAAGAACTGACCTATTTTCTTGAAAATTACGTTTTTTCTAATTGAAAATGAATTTTTTCTATTGAAAATTGAAACACTTCATTTCTGGTTGAAAATTGATAGCTTTTAGTTAAAAAATCAATTATTTGATTGCAAATTAACTATTTTGTTGAAAATTCATATTTTTGGATTGAAAATTCAACTTCATTGTTGCAAATTCTATGACTTTTGTAAAAAATTCAACTATTTGATTGAAAATAAGGTTTTTGGTAGAAAATCCAACTGATAGGTTGATAATTAATTTTTTTTTTATACAAGATTATATATTTTCTCAAAGATTTAATTGAACTAATTTGTTGAATATTTGACTTTTTGGCTTGAAAATTCAACTAGATGGTTGAAACTGGAACCATCTTTGGTTGATGTTTGAAAATTGTTTTAAAATTTGACAATTTAATTGAAAATTCATATTTGTGTGTAAGTTAAAAAATTAAACTATTAGGTTAAAAATGCATCCATTCCATTAAAAAGTCAACTATTATTTTGAAAATTCAGCCATTCTGCTTGAAATTTCAACTATTTAGTTGTAATTTTAATTGTTTGGTTGCTAATTATTTTATTTGTTGAAAATTTAACTGTTTGGTTACAAATAAGAATATTTTGTTGAAAATTTATTTCTTCTTATTTCTATTATGAAAATTCAACTGTTTTGTCAAAATGTCATATTTTTATTCGAAGATTCACATTCTTTGTTAAAAATTCACCTTTCTGAATTCGAAATCTATCCTTCTTGGATTAAAAATTCATCTTTTTGTTAGAAAAGTTCTTGGCTAAAAACTGAACTGTGAAAATTTGTCTTTCAATGTTAAAAATGCCACTATTTGGTTAAAAAAATTCGTTTCTTTTGCCGTGATTGATTAAAACTCAACAATTTTTAAAAAGTTCGTAAGAAGCAATAGTAAAAAAAATTGGATTACGAAAAATGTAGTCAACATAATGATTTTCCGTGAGATTTAAATTTTTTTTTTAATTTGTTTTTTATTTCATAAGACATGATAGGCTCACGCACTAAATAACATAGAGACAATGTTGATTGTCCATTGAAATTAAGCTGGTATAAGAGTAAAACTTCTTTTTTCGTCTCAACTTTTTTTTTTGCAATCTTAAACTTATAATTATAAATTTTATTTAAATAGAGCGCAAAAATGAAATTGGTTTCTTCGAATCCTTGATATTTAATAAGAATAAAAGTTTTCTTAATTAGTTCTTGAATTTTCTTTTGTAAGTTCATTGACTTTTATAATAAATTTAATAAAAAGATATTTAATTAGAAAGATTTATCCCAGAGCGTTTTATAAGAAAGTGAAGGTTGTAATTCAGAGAGGCAGTAAAAGTTTTGTCCTTTAGTTCTCTCTGCGTTTCCCAGGTGGCAGCACCTTCCGGCACAAGTGTACAGAGTCCTTCATCGAAATTTAAAATAAATTTTTTGTATAAAGTCTTTTTTATGAAATTACGAATTTGAGTCCAATTACAATTCCTTATCAAATTTTGAAGAGATGACTTAAGTTTTAACTCAATTCACCTAATATTGACGATTCTAAATAAAATTTATGAAAATGTATTTTTTTATGGGGAATATGTACATTAAGGTGGTCTTTATACTTGGTGGAATTTATTTTTTGAATTTCTGTGCCCTCACTTCAAATTTTGTTTGAATGTCTAAAAAAATCGATTCTAAACTTGAGCGAAATCGGTTAACATTTAGCGGTCGCGCAAAGCCCATTAAGTTTCCCATTGATTTAACATAGGAAAAAGTCAGCTTTTTATAAATCTAATATTTGAAAGCGATGATGTGTTACAAATAATTTCGTATTTTATTATCTCGTTTAGAACTCGTCAGCGGATAAGAGTGAATCATTAATTTTGAGGATGCAGGACTTTGAGCCACTCTTATGGGTTCCCAGAAAAACCCCATAAGTGACAAATGTGAATTTTACGTCATATTAGGGTTTTATAAAGCGTTAAACAATTTTGTTTCAATAAATAATTATTATTCGGTAATTTAATAATACTCAGTCACCTAATAACTAATTTTCCATTGTTTAAACAAGTTTAATTTGTTTAAAAATATATGAGTATTCTTAGAAAACATATTACCACTTGAAAATATTAAAATCTATTGAAAATTTTGTGAAATAAAATTTTCTCCTGCTTTTATGTTATTAAACTATATTATTAAACAAGCAGGCATTACTTAAATAATTATAGATTTGTGTAAACAAATTATTGTATTATCATTGAATAAAGAACTCATAAAGTCTAGAAAATACATTCATTTCGCGACTATTCTGAGAAAAAAGAAATTTTTAAAAAATTTCAGATTGTTTTAACAACTGGAAATTAGTAAGAAAATGATTGGGTATTCTTCAGTTGCTGAAGAATGAATAAAAAAAAATGAATAAAAATTGAAAAAGCTTCAATGAACTGCGATATTACGTAAAATTCAAATTTGTCACTTATGGGATTTCCTTTCGGGACCCATAAGAGTGGCTTAAATTCAATTGTCCTTAGAATTTATGATTTATTCTCATTCTGTGACGAATTCTGAACAAGATACTGGAATAGGGGATTATTTGTAACATACCACTTTGAATATGAGATTTACAAAAAGCTGACTTTTTCCCATAATAAATCAATGGGAAACTTCATAGGTTTTGCGCGATCCCTAGATTTGAAGAGAATTTAAACGACTTGGCGTTTTTCCATGCATTGTTCAATGTAATACTATTTTTATTTTTTTTTTATTTATTTTTTTTTTATTTTTTTATTTTTTTTTTTTGCAATTGAAAATTTAGCGTTCTTTCACGCCTGTAAGATGCAGATCGTCAGCCAACACTGTATGCCGGGCTGCGGGCACTCGATCCAGTTTCAAGTCGAATAAAATCTAAAGTACTGCGTCTTCGTTGCCGATAGTAGTATGTAATATAATAATATAATATAATAATAAAAATGAGTAATAAAATAAGAAGATGATTTTTTGAAAATATCTATAATATAATTATTTTATTTGACTTAAAACTAGATCAATTGACTGCGGCCTGGCATACGGTGTTACTTGTTAGATGGCGCGTTGCGTTTTACAGGCGCAAAAAAACTTAATTTTAAATTACACAACAACAAAAAAGTTTTTTCTGTAAACTCGCTTTGCTCACACGAGTGAAATTACTTATAGTTTATGTGGTTCAAATATTACCAAAGAAAATGCATCCTCGTAGACGTATTATGCATGTGGCGAAAACCTAAGTCTTCATAATCCCCTTAACCAATTTACCTCAAATTTAGAGGCGATGTTTTTTTTTGGGCATTCAAACAAAATTTGGGGACAAAAGCAGATAAATGAAAAAATTCACGAAGTATGAATAAAACCACCCTAATGTGCATTAGGGTGGTCAAGAAATGCATTGCAAAATGTACCACCGGGCACTTCAAAATCTCATTTAATTAACATGGGGAAATTGTGGATTTGAGAAAAATTGAACTCATACTTCAGAGTTCAATCGAAACGTGCCAAACTTTTTCGGGATTGAAGAGGAGAACCTATGAAATAAAAGAACACTAATAACTTTTATTTTTATCCCACCCTTACTCCCCCCCAAAGTGCCCCAAATATGACCCAAAAAT
>CAKNXH010000484.1:0-53995 GCA_932178445.1 Andricus quercusramuli | reverse complement strand
GACAGACACCTTGGTAAAAACCTTTTTTTCTGGCTCAGGGGGTCTCAAAACGTGGAGATTTGATGAAAACCGACCAAGTCAAATTTTACATAAAACCAATACCTTCTCATTAGAATGAGAATGTAAAAATGGAAACCAAAAGGACAAATTTTCAACAAATAAAAATTTTTCAGTCATGAAAGAAAAGAAAAATGCTACTAAATTGTTGAACTATCGATCCAAAAGGCGAATTTTCTATACAAAAATTTAGATATCTACCAAAAAATGTGAATTTTCAGTAAAAAAATTGATTTCCAATCAAATTGTTCAATTATTGACCAGAGAGATGATCCTTTCGTTTAAAATTCATATTTTGTTGCTGATGAGTGAACTGAAATATTTTTTGGATGAAAAATATTTTTTCTGCAAATTTTTATTTTTAATGTGAAAGTTCATCTCTTTTCAATAGAAATATTGCATCTTCCTTGGAGTAAAATGCAACTATTTTGTTGAAAATTTAACTATTTCCTAGAAAATTTACTTTTTGTTTAAAATTTGTATTTTCCTGTAGAGAAGTCTATTGAAATCCTTCTGGATGAAAATTCAACACTTTTTTTGAAAATTTGTCTTTTTGGTTTAAAAATTGACATCCTTTAGTGGAATTGTAATTTTTCTTCGATAAAAGTGCAACTTTTTGGTTGGAGATTTAACAATCTTGTTAAAAAATCATACTAACTGGTTAAAAATTCGACTATTTAGCAGGAAATTAACTTATAATTTACAATTCTTATTTGTCTTTTGGAAAGTGAACTGGAATCTGCTTTGAAGGAAAATTTAACTGTTTTTTTTTTCATTTCATCTATTTTGAAAGAAATATTTTATCTTTCTTGAATAAAAATGCAACTGTTCGTTTGAGAATTCAACTCTTTTTAAAAAATTTGTCTTTGTGATTTCAAAATTCACCTGCTTGAGTAGAAATAACATTTTTGTTGGATGAAAATGCAACTTTTTGGTTTAAAATTTAACAATTTTGTTGAAAAGTCATACTCTTGGTTGAAAATTCTGCTTTTTTTTTTGAAAAATTAACTATTTTTGAGAGAAAAAATTTTTAAATTGAAAATTCAACTGTGTTTTAAAATTCTTTTTTTTTGTATTGTGCTTTGTTCTGTTGAAAATTTAATTATTCCGTAGAAAGTTTTTCTTTCTGTTTAAAATTCATATTTTGGTGTTAAAAAATGAAATGAAAGCTTTTCTGGATGGAAATTCGAATGGAAAAAAAATTTGTTTTTTTGAAGAAGAAATTCAACTTTGTTCGTAAAAACTTATTTTTTGTTAAAACATTCATATTCTGATCATGAACAGTCAACTGGAATCTTTTCCGGATGAAAATTTAAATATTTTTTTTTTATTTTGTTTTCTTTTCAAATTAAAGTTCATATATTTTAAGAGAAATTTTATCTTTTTTGGATGAAAAGTGAAACTATTGGGGAGAGAATTCCACAATTTTGTGAAAAAGTAATCCTTCTTGGGTAAAAATTCGTCTTTTTGGATTGCAAATTCAATGTTTTTTGTAGAAAATTATTTTTCGGTTAAAAGTTCATATTTTGATCGTGGGAAGTCAACTAGAATCTTTTTTCACTTTATACTGAAAATTAGATGTTTTCATGAATTGTTTAAACATTTATTATTGTTTTTAGCAATTTTCTCATAGAATGGAGTTAGAAAGACGCGGTTTTTTCACAAATCTTTAATTTTTTGTCCAATATTCAATTAGAGGAAAGTGATAGTTCAACAATGTTAACAAGATTGATTGTTCAAACAATTTATTAATAATGTTACTCATATTCTCTTAGCAAAATGCTACAAAACTGCAAAAAAAAATCACTCTTAGTCCAATTTTAAATTAAGATCAGTTAAGTGATTAATTAGAGTGAAGAAAATTAATTATTCAAACAATTTATTATAATTATTAAGAATATTGTATTTGAATAATGCTAGAAAGATGCGGTTTTTTGAAATTTCTGGATTTTCGTCCAATTTTTATTTGGGGTGAGGTAATAATGAATTCAAGTTAACAAAATAATTGTTTAAACAATTTATTATCATTGCTAATAATAATCTCTTTGCTTAACTGGTAGAATGTTGCGGTTTTTTCTAAAATTTTCAACTGTTTATCTATTTTTCATTGGGCGTGACTCAATAATTAATTAGCTTCAGCAAAAACAATTGTTTAGGAAAGTGATTATTATTTATGACTATCTTCATCTATATTAATTGCGCCTGATATTTGCGGTTTTTCGAAAATTTTTACATTTCTGTCCTTTTCTCACTTAGTGAGGTAATAATTAATTGAAGTTAACAAAATAGTTGTTTAAACAATTCAATATGGTGTATAATTATCTTTTCTCAGATAGATGCTAGGAAGTGGTGGTTTTTTCTAAAAAATTCACTCTGCATAGCCTTTTTGTTTATGATCAAATAATAAGCCAACCACGACAGAACTGATTTTCCGAATGGTATTGTTGTTTTAAGTGAATTATTTTTTCTCTTTTCCCAATGCTTAAAAAAAATCATTCAAAGAAAAAAAAGCTATTCTACACAAGAGGAAAAAACAAAGAATAGAATAATTAATTAATTGATAATTAATGGTGTAAACTAGATTTTTTAAAATTAATTTTGTTTAAGCATTGGGGAAAGAGAAAAAAAATTAACCTAAAACAGCAATACCATTCGGAAAATCATTTTCGTTGTGGTTGACTTATTATTTGTTCATAAATAAGGAAGCGATGCAAAGTGAAAGATTTTAGAAAAAACCGTCACTTTCTAGAACCTATCTAAGAAAAGATAGTTATAAACAATATTAAATTGTTTAAACCACTTTTTTGTTAACTTCGATTATTTATTACCTTTTTGCTACATCTAATTAATTAATAAGTCACGCCTAATGAAAAATAGAGAAACAGTTGAAAATTTCAGAAGAAACCGCAACATTCTACCAATTAAGCAAAGAGAATATTATTGATAATGATGATAATAAATATTTTAAACAATTATTTTGTTAACTTGAATTCCTAATTACTTGACTCCAGAAGAAAATTGGACAAAAATCCAGAAATTAACAAAAAACGCATCTTTCTAGCATTATTTAAATATAACATTCTTAATAATTATAATAAATTGTTTGAACAATTAATTTTCTTGACCAAAAGTAATTACTCAACTCATCTTAATTGAAAATTTGACTAAAAGTGATTTTTTTGTGCAATTTTGTAGCATTTTTCTAAGAGAAGATTATTAACCTTATTGATAAATTGCTCAAAGAATCAATCTTGTTAACATTGATGAACTATCACTTTCCTCTTATTGAAAATTGGACAACAAATGGAGAATTGGTGACAAAACCGCATCTTTCTAACTCCATTCTATGAGAAAATTGCTAAAAACAATAATAAATTGTTTAAGCAATTCATGAAAACATCTAATTTTCAGTACAAAATAATATTTCATGTATTAGAAACAATTCGCATTAAGAAAACCCCCAAAAAAGTCATAATTAGCGCCAAAAACTCGTAAAACCCATTTTTTCACTTATGGGGTTTCGTTGGGACCCTATAAAACAGACTTATGGTGTTGTTATATGAAAAGTGATATTTCATTCGTATTCTATGGCTAATTATGAAGAAAAATGTTGAGTTTCAACTCGATAGAGATAATATTGAGGACTCTGAATAAAATTTACAAAAACGTCTTATTTTCTTATGGGAAATACATGTTAAACTTCATGGGGCTTGCGGCATCCCTAAATATCATTTTTTTCAAAACAAAAAAAATGGATGCATTTTTGTGCGGATTCGAACAAATTTGTGGGGGGGGGGGGGGGTGTCCCCATAAAAATTAAAAAAAAAGAAATTTCCAATGCATTTTTGGACCACCCCACAATGGGCTGGGAGACCACCGAAAGTGGCCAAAAGTCCAATTTTTTTTGGATTTATATGAAACTTGGTATAAGGAGGTTTTTGAGGTTACTGATTACGAATTTGATGTCAAAATTAATAAATTCAAAATGGCGGATCGAATATGGTGCCTGAATTTCTAAATTTTTACTTATTTATACGAAACTTGGTGTAAGAAGGTTTTTGAGGTCACTGATTTCGAAATTTATCAAAATTCATAAATTGAAAATGATGGATCTAATATGGCGCCTAAAATTTTGAAATTTATAATTTTTTTCCATTTGTATTTGGATTTGTATTTTTACATATTTATATCAAACTTTGGAATGATTCATCTTGCCTCTCATTAAATATCTCCATCCACATCAAACTCTTCTTCGTCGGTTAATTCGAGTTCGTCTAAATACAAATTTAAAAATGTCAGGCGCCATATTGTATCCACCATTTTAAATGTATGCATTTTGACGTCAAATTCGAAATCAGCGACCTCAGAAACTCCCTAATACCCAGTTTCATATGAATATGTAAAATTTTAGAAATTTCAGGCGCCATATTAAATCCGTCGTTTTGAATTTATGCATTTGTATGTCGAATTTGGATGTCAAATTTGAAATCAGCGACCTCAGAAACCTCCTTACACCAAGTTTCATATAAATAAGTGAAAATTTAGAAATTTCAGACGCCATATTGGATCCGCCATTTTGAATTTATTAATTTTGATGTCAAATTCAAAATCAGCGACCTTAAAAGCCCCCTCATACCAAGTTTCATATAAATCCAAACAAAAATTTGATTTTTGGCCACTTTCGGTGGTCACTCAGCCCACTGTGCACGCTCAACTTCATCCACTAATATTTTCGTCAAATGTCAATGGTGGCAGACGGTGGCAAATAACCTGATAGTAAACATCATAATGAACCTAAAAGCACTATAGAACTTTAGATACCAGGTGTAACCTCGGGGAACTTTTTATTGAAAAAATGTCTATTGCTGTGAATTCCTTAAGGCTCATGTAGTGGGTATTCCAACCTACAAAACTCACCTCAAAAAATTGGTTTCGAATGCTGGCGCACCGAAGGGATGTCAGGGGGCAATTTTTTCCCCCACAGGAAGCACATATCCATATTTGAGGGGGAAAGTCCCTCCGGAACGTCAAAACTCGCGATAAATATTAAAAAATTAAAAAATAAAAACATTTTTCAACGATCGAAAAAAAATAAACAGAAACAGTACAATCAGCGCCGCGTGGTGTCCCGATCAATGACTAAATCGATTTAAAAGGACTTCTGGCGCCATATTCAAAATAGAAAAAGCATTGAAACATATGTAGGAGTAATAATTCTTAATAAGTTATAATATATTATTTGAAAAACATAACAAATAAATATTATATTACAAAAATATAAGAGAAAAAGAAGGAAAAATATTTTCAACGCAAAATACTGACTGATAAAATAGATAAATAGAGCTTGCAACATTTTCTTCTAATTCTGAGTTGATCTTATAACATTCCCTTTACACCACCAACACAGAAGAAATAATCTACATGTAGATAAAAAAGATTTGGTAAAGATTTTCCGAATTTGTAATTGACAAAATTAAGCATTTTCCACAAAATGCAATATTATTGTGTTTATGATTTTTTCAGAGGAACCTTAGGCTATATAATGTACAACCAACACCCCATAAAACCCACCCAGGCAATAGAACTCAACTGTAAAAAGCTGGAAATACCCGGTGAATATTTTCCGATCTTAGTCCATGGGAATATAATCATTTCTCTAAAAAATCAATGGTATAGCGACTTTGATTTTTATAAAAGGCCCTCCGGTTCTGGATTATTATTATAACATCCCCAAAATTCCATCCACCCACAAGACATAAATTACATATGGCTGTTAAGATTTGATAAAGATTTTTCAAACTTGTAATTAGCAAAAAACAGTTATTTCCACAAAATGCAAAGTTATTGTGTTAATGATTTTTTCAGAGAAACCTTAGGCTACATAATGTACCCCTAACACTCCATCAAACCCACCCACGTATTAGAAATCAATTCTAGTAAGCTGGGAAGACTTGGTACATACATTGCTGTATTATTCTTTGACGAAAAAATAACATTTTTAGAAAAAGTCGAAGTCGTTGTCTCTATGATTTTTTTATGTGATCCTCAGTCAATAGATTGTTATCAGAACACCCCATACAAACCCACTCTTGCATTAGAAATCAATTCTAGAAGGTTTTCGAGACAATTTTTTTTATTATTCATTCCTAAGACATCCTGACACTTATGGCTTCTTTTGAAGCCTGAATGCGAGTTGGAATTCACAGGCTCAAGTCATTCAGACTCCATTGTGGCCGCTGATCATTATGAAAACGATTCCAAATTCGTCTTTTTTCACACTACTAATCAGAGTCGATTTTCAAGACAAATTTTTTGTCATTTATTCCAAAGACATTCTGACTCTTATGGCTTCATTCCAAACCTGAATTCGAGTTGGAATTCACAGGCTCAAGTCAATCAGACTCCATTGTGGCCGCTGGTCATTATGAAAACGATTTTAAATTTGTGTTTTTTCACCCTACTAATCAGAGTCGATTTTCAAGACAAGTTTTTTGTTATTTATTCCAAAGACATTCTGACTCTAATGGCTTCTTTTTAAACCTAAATTCGAGTTGGAATTCACAGGCTCAAGTCGATCAGACTCAATAGTGGCCGCTGGTCATTATGAAAACGATTTTAAATTGGTCTTTTTTCACATTACTAATTACTTACTAAGTAAGTTAATTAAACGTAATTATAAATAATAGTGAAGTTACGACACTGCAATCGCCATCGCAATTTGAATCCGTTCTTTTTTCTTAATTGTTATGGTGGAGATTAAATGAAGAATGACCAAAATTTTTTTTGTTATTTATTTATTAATGAAAATGTATTTTTGTACATATTTTCGTCCAGGGATAATGACCAGCGGCCACTATTGAGTCTGATCGACTTGAGCCTGTGAATTCCAACTCGAATTCAGGTTTGAAAAGAAGCCATAAGAGTCAGGATGTCTTTGGAATAAATGATAAAAAATGTGCCTTGAAAATCGACTCTGTTTAGTAGTGTGAAAAAAGACGAATTTGGAATCGTTTTCATAATGACCAGCGGCCACAATGGAGTCTGATTGACTTGAGCCTGTGAATTCCAACTCGAATTCAGGCTTCAAAAGAAGCCATAAGTGTCAGGATGTCTTAGGAATAAATAATAAAAAACTTGTCTCGAAAACTTTCTAGAATTGATTTCTAATGCGAGAGTGGGTTTGTATGGGGTGTTCTGATAACAATCTATTGACTGAGGATCACATCAAAAAATCATAGAGACAACGACTTCGACTTTTTCTAAAAATGTTATTTTTTCGTCAAAAAATAATACAGCAATATATTTACCAAGTCTTCCCAGCTTACTAGAATTGATTTCTAATACGTGGGTGGGTCTGATGGAGTGTTAGGGGTACATTGTGTAGCCTAAGGTTTCTCTGAAAAAATCATTAACACAATAACTTTGCATTTTGTGGAAATAACAGTTTTTTGCTAATTACAAGTTTGGAAAATCTTTACCAAATCTTAACAGCCATATGTTATTTATTTCTTGTGGGTGGATGGACTTTTGGGGATGTTATAATAATAATCCAGAACCGGAGGGCCTTTTATGAAAATCAAAGTCGCTATACCTTTGATTTTTTAGAGAAATGATTATATTCCCATGGACTAAGATCGGGAAATATTCACCGGGTCTTTCCAGCTTTTTACAGTTGAGTTCTATTGCGTGGGTGGGTTTTATGGGGTGTTGGTTGTACATTATATAGCCTAATGTTCCTCTGAAAAAATCATAAACACAATAACATTGCATTTTGTGGAAAATGCTTACTTTTGTCAATTACAAATTTGGAAAATCTTTACCAAATCTTTTTTAGCTATACGTAGATTATTTCTTCTGTGTGGGTGGTGTAAAGGGAATGTTATAAGATCAACTCAGAATTAGAAGAAAATGTTGCAAGTTCTATTTATCTCTTTTATCAGTCAGTAATTTGCCTTGAATATATTTTTCCTTCTTTTTCTCTTATACTTTTTGTAAGATAATATTTATTCGTTATGTTTTTCAAATAATATATTATAACTTATTAAGAATTATTACTCCTACATATGTTTCAATGCTTTTTCTATTTTGAATATGGCGCCAGAAGTCCTTTTAAATCGATTTAGTGATCGATCGGGTCACCAGGCGGCGCTGATTGTACTGTTTCTGTTTACTTTTTTTCGAACTTTGAAAAACGTTTTTATTTTTTAATTTTTTAATATTTATCGCGAGTGTTGACGTTCCGGAGGGACTTTCCCCCTCAAATATGGATATGTGCTCCCTGTGGGGAAAAAAATTGCCCCCTGACATCCTATCGGTGCGCCAGCATTCGAAACCAATTTTTTTAGGTGAGTTTTGTAGGTTGGAATACCCACTACATGAGCCTTAAATGCACGAGTATAAAGAGGATTCACAACCGAGCTAAAATTTGGATTTATTTATATAAAAAAAAAAGAAACATTTCTTTAATTCATAACGCTCTAGAATTAAGAGGACTAGTTAAAATATCATAACATTTGGTTGAAAGTTTCTTCAACTCATCTATATTATGAAAAATAATTCTTCCATTATTAACTGTGCAGTTGACTTTTGGCCACTTTGGGAGGTCTCTCAGCCCACTGTGCACCCAATTGACCACCCTATTGAAGATACCATAACGCCTGGATTTCTTACTCGTCTGAACAAGAAAGTCTCGTGATTGCCACAAAACAGGCGTCGAGACAAGAGGCCCCGGTTGAAAGCGGACTAAGTAAAGGGAAAAAATGCCCAAAGCGATGAAGAAACGCGGAGGTAAGGGACGTAACTCGAGAAGCGATCCATAGCCATTTAGAAGTTTTAATAACATTACGATATCTATACGAACGTTCTCCTTGGGAGAAAAAAAAATCGAGAGGAACCCCCGCGAGC
Organism: Andricus quercusramuli; assembly: GCA_932178445.1. Classification (NCBI taxonomy): domain Eukaryota; kingdom Metazoa; phylum Arthropoda; class Insecta; order Hymenoptera; family Cynipidae; genus Andricus; species Andricus quercusramuli. Next base: position 45,034 of record CAKNXH010000484.1, on the reverse strand, counting down.
ACCCGTTCCACTTCGCAATTCTTTTCCGCCCTCCTCCAGCCATTTCTTCTCACTCACTCTTCTTGCCTTCATCCGGTAGCGCTACTGGGAACCACAGAGGACCGAGGCAAGAAGAAAGTTTATAAAATATTTAAAAGTACGGAAACGTCTCCTATCGCCCGGGGCGATAAATTTCCACTTACATTTTATTTTCGTTTTGCTGTTCGTTCGTTCGCTCGTTCGTTCCGCCATCCTGGGGAAAGAGGGACGGGGTGGATAAAATGAAGGGAAACACAAAACGGGGATTGACGATCAGAGTCTAATTTTTAAAAGCTAAAGAGCACTTGTTTCCTTTCAAGCTTGCTTCCAAGACGCTTCCAACGAGAGTTGGAGTGACGTAATAGTGGTAATTTGGATGCTGGAGAAATGATTTAGTATTGGGCAATTCTCAAGAAAATTTTTCTTGGTAATTTATTACTTCTTACGGAAATAGATACCAAGGAAAAGGTGTCTTCCTGTCAGAATGAAAACATTTCTTTGGGCTTTTCAAGGATTTTGGTAATTTATTTGTGGGCACGCTCGTCTCCCCAAAAAAAGCTTTCATTTGATGAAAAAGAAACTGAAAATTTTTTCAAATTTTTTGACCAAGGGGATCTTGGATCCCACGGGGGTTAGACAACCCCCAACAGTGAAAAATCCTATTTTCTCACATTCTTGATTAAGGAAATGTTTTTTTTGCCCAAATATTATAGAAAGTGGTCTCAAAAGGTGATAAAATAAAAAAAGTATGAAAAAAGTTGAAAAACCTCCCCCAGAAATTAAAAAACACCCCTTTGGAAAAAAAATTCCACCATATATCACATATACTTTTTGAATAATATTCGTGATTATTTTGTTTCAAATTAACGAAATAGTTGCAATAGACACTGCTGCAAGTTCGGAAAATTATTTTTTGTTAGAAAAAAGGGGTGTTTTTTAAATTTCTGGGGGAGATTTTTCAACTTTTCGGTACTTTTTCATTTTATGCCCTTTTCCGATGACTTTCTAAGATATTTGGGCAAAACTAAAATTTTTTATCAAAACGAGATCCACTTGTTCAGAAAAATTTGAAAAAAATTTGCAGTCGCTTTTTACCAAATGGAAACTTTTTGAGGTGTGAGCCCACTAATCAAAGAAACTTAAATTTGTTGAGACACCCTAATACACACAAAACTTTATCCAAGTTATTACACACCTAAGATACCCGGGAATCCACCTCAATTTTTTCAATAATTATGCGATTATTACTACTTATTACTACTTAGTTGAAAATTTAATTATTTTATTAAGAGTGCAAATATTTTACTGAAAACTCATATTTTTAAGTCAATAATTTAAGTATCTCACTGAAAAGTTAAAATACTTTGTTCAAACTTTTTTTTCTTTTAAGGATTCATATCATTGGTTAAAAAATCATCTATGGGTTGTATGTTGAACTCTTTTGTTGAAAATTATATTTTTTTGAGATGCATCCTTTAAGTTGAAAATTCATTCCGTTGGTTGAAAATCGAACTATTTTTTGAAAATTGTTTTTTTTTGCCTGGTTGAGAATTAATTTTTAATAGAAAATGTAAATATTCCATTTTTGATTGAAAATTGATTTTTTAAATTAAAAATTTATTCCTTCTAGTCACAACTTCAACTATTCTAATTAAATATCAATTCATTAATAATTACTTAATGATTAATTAATAATTGACTATTTCAATTTATTTAATTCATGTATTTTGTTTAAAATTAGTATTCTTTGAACAAAAATTATTCCTCTTGGTTGAAAATTCATCCTCTTTGGTTACTACGCAACCATTTGGTTGATAATTAATTTTTTCTTCTTTTGAAGATTCATTATTTTAGTTGAAATTCATACTTTTGTTTTGATGATTGAACTGTTTCGTCGAAAATTCGTTCTCTTGGCTTGATAATTCAACAATTGGAAAAAAAATAAACTATTGGGTTGAGAATGAACTTTTTTGTTGAAAATTCATAGTTTTGGTAGAAAATTCAATTATTTGGTTGAAAATTCAACCATTTTTACGAAAATGTAACTATTTGGTAGATAATTGACTTTTTTGTTGAAAAATCATATTTTCTGGTAAAAATTCAACTGTTTGGTTCAAAATTAATACATTTTTTTTAAATTATAACTTTTTGTGCAAAAATTATCCTCTTGGTTGAAAATTCATTCATATTGTTGAAAATGCAACTGTTTGGTTGATAATTCAACTATGTGGTTAAAAATTCAACTATTTTCATGATCGATTAACTATTCAGTAGAAAATTAGCTTTTTGATTGAAGAATCATATGTTTAGCTGAAAATTCAACTATTTTGTGGATAATTCTTCTTTTTCCTTAGATCATTATTCTTCTTCATACAAAATTTTATTCATCTCCTTGGTTGAAATTTTATTTATTCTGTTGGAAATTCGTTTCACTATTGGTTGAAAATAAATTTTTATAACTGAAAATTTAGCTATTCCGTTTTTTTTTTAAGATTTATGTATTTTGAAGCTAATTTATATTTTTCTGAAGAAAATTTATTACAATTTTATTTAAAAAAATAATTGAGAAATAATATACTCACTGAAATCTTGACTATTGGATTCTTGTTTGATAATTGATCTTTTCTGCTTGAAAATTCATGTATATTTTTGAAAATTCTTTTTTTCGGTGGAAAATTCATCTTCTAGTTGGAAAAATCCTTTTTGGTAAGAAATACAACTGCTTGGTCGGAAATGAATCTATCTTGGTTCACGATTTCAATATTTAGTATAAAAGTCGTCTTTTAGACTTTAAACTTCAACAATTTGCTAAAAAATTATACTATTTGGTGGAAAATTACATTTTTCGTTAAAAAATTATATTTTTGGTTGAAAATCAAACTACTTTGGTATAAATTTGAACTATTTGTTTTAAAATTGGATTATTCATTGAAGAAATTCATTTAATCGGTTGGAAGCCCTTTTCTTGGTTAAAAATTAATTTTTCATCTTAAGATGTAGGTATTTCATTTTTTATGGGAAATTTTTATTTTGTAACTTGAAAATTCAACGGTAATGTAGAAGATTCCTTAATTTTTTTGAAAATTTATGTATTCAGGTAGAAAATCAATCATATTTGTTTGAAATTCATATTTTTGGTTGAGGTTGATAATTAGTTCTATTTACTAAAAATTACTTTTTTATCTGCAAATTTAACTGTTTAATTTTGGGTTGAAAATTCACGCATTTTGCTGAAAATTCGTCTTTTAGTAGAAAACTTATTTTTTTGGCGGCAAATTTATCAGAGCAAATTAGAAAAATCAGTTATTTGAAAAAAATCAACTATTTTGTTGAGAGTTTAATTATTTGGTTGAAAATTCAACTATTTTGTTGAAGTCATATTTCTTGGTCAAAAATTCAGCTAACCCTGGATTCTGGTCTTTATGATTTATGTTTCCTTTTTTTCAGTTATACATTTTATTATTTGTTTGAAAACTCGAAAATTTGGTTCAAAAATCAATTTTTCAATTGAAAATTCTACTATTTAGCAGAAAATTCACCTCTTGAGAAAAATTCATTTTTCGGTGTTGAAAAGTCAATTTAAATCTTTTTTTTAAGAGGATCCAACTATTTTGTTCAGAATTTGTCTTTATTCTTTAAAAATTCATCTTCTTTAGTAGAAATTTCATTTTTCTTGGATAAGAATGCAACCCTTCGGTTGAAAATTCAATACTTTTTTGAAAAGCCATCCTTTTTGGTCAAGAATTCAACTGTTTTGTTGAAAAATTGACTGAAATATTTTTTTTTTTTTAAAGTTCGATTAATTTTTCTAAATCTTCTTTATTTAAAAATTCATCTGTCTGAGTAGAAAATTCATCTTTCTTGGATATGAATGCAACTGTTTGTTTTAGAATTTAATAATTTTGTTAAAAAGTCATTCCTTTTGGTAGAAAAATCTACTGTTCTGTTGAAAATTCAACTATTTCGTAGAAAATTTACCTTTTGTGAAAAATTCGCATTTTATGTTTTTTGGATGAGAATGCAACTATTTGATTGAAAAATTCAAGAATTTTGTTAAAGAGTTGATTTTTCACTTGAAAATTCTACTTCTCAGTAGAAAATTCACTTCTTGAGAAAAATCCATGTTTCGGTGTTGAAAAATCAATTTGAATCTTTTTTTGATGAAAATCCAACTATTTTGTTGAAAATCTGTCTTTATTCTTTAAAAATTCATCTTCTTTAGTAGACATTTCATTTTTCTTGGATAAGAATGCAAATCTTTGTTTGAAAATTCAATAATTTTGTTAAAAAGTCATCCTTTTTGGTAAAAAAATCAACTGTTTTGTCGAAAAATTAACTAAAATATTTTTTGGATGAATATTCGACTAATTTTGTTAATTTTTCTTATTTAAAAATTCATCTGTCTGAGTAGAAAATTCATCCTTCTTGGATATGAATGCAACTGTTTGTTCGAAAATTTAATAATTTTGTTAACAGGTCATCCTTTTTGGTCGAGAAATCTACTGTTTTTTTTTTCAATTCAACCTTTTCGTAGAAAATTTACCTTTTCAGAAAAATTCGCATTTTATGTTGAAAACTTCAAAAAATATTTTTTGGATAAAAAGTCAACTATTTTTTTAAAAATATTTTTTGCTTTTCTGATTGGAAAAATCATCCGTTTCAGTAGAAATCTAATCTTTTTTGGATGAGAATGCAACTGTTTAATTGAAAAATTCAAGAATTTTGTTAAAAAGTCATCCTTTTAGGCTAAAAATTCAACTGTTTTCTTGAAAATTCATCTTTTTGGATTGAACCTTTTGTGGAAAATTCACATCGTTTTCAAAACTCATATATTGATGTTGAAAAGTAAAACTGGAATCTTTTTGAGATAAACATTCAAAACCGTTTTTTTTTTATCTTAAAAATTTGTCTCTTTTATTGAAAATTTCATCTGTTTTAGAAGAAATTTTATCTTTTTTGGATATAAATGCAACTGTTTAATTGAAAATCAATCTTCTTAGCTTGACGAGTACTGTATTTTGTTTAAAAATTTTGTTTGAACAGCTTTGTTGAGAAATTATTTTTTTGTTGAATTTTTTTCAATCGAACATGATCTCTTTAGTAAGATTTGGTCTATTTTGTTTGAAACTGATATTTTTAAATTGAAAATTTAACTGCTTGGGTAAAAGTTGTACTATTCTTTTGAAATTTTTTTTTCAACGAAGCTTTACCTCTTTGGATGTGAATTTAACTATTTTGTTGAAAATTAATTTTTTTCCGAAAATTCTTATTTTCTGGTTCAAAATTTAATTTTTGTACAGAAAATTCATCTTTTTGCCTTATGGTTCAACAATTTAGGTAAAATTTTTCTTCTTTCCTAACAGAAAAATCTTCATCTGTTGAAAATTCGTCTTATTGATTTTAAAATCAACTAGCACAAATTTTTCTTGAGAATTTATCTCTTAAGGTTTAAAATACAATTATTTATTTTAAAGTTCAATGTTTCTTTAGAAAATTTTAGTATTTTCTTGAAAAGTTATCTTTTATTGTAGAAAAGTCACTTTTTTCGTTTAAAAAAAATAAATTTGAATATTTTAAATTTGTATATGAAATATTTTTTCATTTTTTTATGAAAGATCCTATGTTAGAAATATTACAAAATTAAAATGCTGGTATTTTAATGTTAATGATCAGGGAAGATAAAAAATTGGTGAAGGAAAAATCATAGAATTTTGAAAATGAAGTAAAGCATGTAATATCTTGAATACAACAAATTTTCCATTAGTCTTATGTCCAGTATCTTATAGTTATTGGAAACCATAAATTACGTACAGTAAGGGGGGGGGGGGGTAAAAATATTTTGTTACGGTTTATTACGTAATTTAAGTACGGCCCCAAAAGAGATTACAATATTTCATGCATCAGGGGTGCTTTTTTTCTCAATTCAGGGTTGGTTCATAAGGGTTGAAATGATTGGTAAGTTTCTTATAATTCTACTACATCTTCCGAGATACCTATGTCTCAGTTTAAAAATGCATAAAATAATCTTTTATTGAGTATGGTTTTTTTTATATAGGGGTTACTTATGGGGGTACGAACATTCTGAAAATGTTTTTTTATACATTAGGTACCAATTAATTTATATCCACCATGTACTAACTATGCCAAACTACTACAAAAATCTGGGCCGTCAGGGGGTTGAAAGATTTTTTTTTTTCAAAGAAGTGATTTTTGGAATGTTCATAATATAAATTGATGGGGAGATTAGGGAGGTTGTGACAAGAAGAGCCCCAGAGTTTGACGGTGGCCCGCCACAAGAATTTCCCTGGTCAGGGATGGTTTATCAATCTACCCTTCGCAAAGCGGGAGGCGACCGGACGGAGTCGGTCAGGGGGTGGGCTTAAAATGGGGGTAGAAAGCACTTGATCTTAGAGAAGACCACCGCTGTGGGCAGCCCAAACTCCGGTGACCCCAGTTGGTGGTTTTGCTTCGTGCGAGGGGTTAAAGGCATCCCGACTGGATAAACGCCGTTTAATAGACGACGCAATGTCATCTTCTAATTTGTAGACGATCGGTTAGTGACCAACTTCCGGTCCCTTTCTAATCGACCCTCTGACCTCTCTACAACACTCAAGGGGTTGTCTTACGAAATCCTTCCTTTGATCTCTTTAGGGTGTAAAATAAAAACCCTGCGATGGTTATACTAAATTGCATAAAAACTAATTCTTCATTTGAATTTTATTAATATTATTTCAATTTTAGTTTTAATTTTATTAATTCTTTCAAATGAAATTAATGTGTGTAGGGGAGAGTGGGCAGTTGTGGGCCACGCTTGGTTTTCAAGACATAACTTCTCTGAACATCGATAAATTGTCAATTTATGAACTGGTATTTATAGTAAACTTCTCAGTGTATCAACTGGAGACCACAATTAATAAAATACGTTAATGCGTGAGAAATATTTAGGATGACGTAAATCTTATCAAAATCAATATTTGTGATTATGGTGGGGAGTTGTGGGCCATGACAAAAAATAAAAGAAAATGGCATATTCCAGTAGTTTATGTTTATTAAAGTTGCAGTGAATGGAAATGAATGATTTTAAAAAGATTAAAAAAAATTATTCTGATTCACAATGTATGCACGTGTAATATCCGGTCCTCATGTAGGCACATTTCAAGTGCGCCGCACGATCGCACATGTTGCAGTGAACTGTGTTGTTCCGATTGACATTCATTGTTTCAACACAATTGACATTTTAAATTCACTCTAAAATCACTTTTCAGAACAAGAGAAAAGAAGGTTTACTTCAAAAATTAAAATACGCATTAAGAACGTTCGGCCCACGACTCCCCACTAACGGTGGACCACAACTCCCCACAGCCGACATTTACGAAATGACCGAATTGCCATACACACAATGAATGTTTCACCGAAATTGTTTGATTAAATTTAAAGCCAATTGCTGAAGGAATATTTTGCAAAAACGTGCCTTTGAAATCTACTGTAGAACGGGACTTCGAATATCAACAAATTGAGTTGTACGGAAACTTTTATTTTGATTTCTTCAATCAACAATGTCAAAATACTAACTACGCCTGTTGAGACTATGGGTCGAGTTCACAACAGTGAGCTCATACAAAGAGAGTCTTTTGGCAGTGGTTAAAGCAATCCTACCACCCACAAATTGGCGTAGATTGAGGTGGCCCACGACTCCCCACGGCCCACAACTCCCCACTCTCTACTATATTCATACAATTTTAAAATCGAAATATATTGCGGTTTCAACAAAGTAGTGGGGTTTTTGACGAAATAAGGTGAATTTTTTTAAAGACAGATGAATTTTCCACAAGAGAGTTAAGCTTACAAGATACAAATTAAATTTTTTTGAAGAAATTTGACTGTTAAACACGAGAAGATGAATTTTCATTAAAAAACCTAATTTTCACCCAAGAAAGATGAATTTTCATCAATAGTTGAACTTTCAAGCGAGAAAGACAAACTGAACGAAATAGTTGAATTTTTAACCAAATAGTTGATTTTACAACATAGAAAGAAGAATTCTCAATCAAGAAATTTTCTACAAAAAATGCAAGAATTGTCAATCCAAAATAAAGAGTTTTCTTTCCGAAAAGACACGCTTAAAACAAAACAGTTTGATTTATGACTCAAAAAGATTGCGTTCGAAAGAAAGAATCAAATTTTCACCAATTTAGTTGAATTGTTAACCAAAAAAGATTAATTTTCTACTAAAAGAGATAAATTTTCAAAATTGGATGAGGATTTTCAACAAAAAAGTGAAGATTTCAGGCTAACTATCGAATGCTTTGTAAAAATTTGATTTTAAATCCAAAAAGATAAATTTTCAACGAAAATGTTAATTCTTAAATTATTTATAGTGGTTGTTTTTCAATCTACTATAATAGTACTTTTTCAATCAACTGAGAAATATAAATTTTCATTCGAATTGTCGAATTTCAAAAAATAAATATTTTTTGAAACAACAGTTGTATTTACAACCAAATAGTAAGCTTTTAAGTGAAAGAGACGAATTTCAGTCATGAAAGAAAAAAAAGCAACTAAAGTGTTAAATTTTCGAGCCAAAGGACAAATTTTTTACGATAGAGTTAAATTTTCAACCCGAAAAGAAGAAATTTCAGAAAAAAAGTTAATCTATAACCAAATAATTGAATTGTATACCAAAAAGAATAATTTGTCACCAAAAAAGGTGAATTGATTTTTTTAAAACTAATTCTTAATAAAATAGTTAATTTTTCAAAAAAAAAAATAAATAAATAATGAATCTTCACCAAAAAAATTAATTTTTAACAAAGTGGTTTAACCTTTAAGTAGGTAGTTAAATTTATGACCCATAAAGATAAATTCCCCCAAAGAATAGTTGATGCTTCACCCAAGAAACATTTTAATTTGAAATAAAATTAGTCGAATTCAACAAAAGAGACGAATTTTCAACAAACTATTCGAACCCTCAACTAAAACAGATTAATTTTCAACCACACAGTTGTATTTTTCACCAAGAGTAATAGATTTAAAAAAAATTTGAACAAGAAAAATTTTTCAGTCAAGGAAGAAAAAATATCGACCAAATTGTGAAATAATGAATTTTCTAGAAAACAGTTTAATTTTCAACACGAAAATATGAATTAAAAAAAAAATGTTAATTTTCATCCAAAAAATATGAATTTTCAACAAAAATACATGAATTCTCCACCAAATATATTAATTTTCAACTGAAAAAGATCAAGTTTCAACTAAAATTTAAATATTCAAATTTTCAGCTGAATAAACTTTAGAAAAATTGAATTTTTAAATATAAAGATGAATCTTGGAGAAAAATAAGAAAATTATAACAACGTTCTGTAACTTTCAACCAAGTAGTTCAACTTCCAACCAGATAAGTAAAATTTCACTCAATAGATATAAATTCTGAACAGAAAATGTTATCATTGATAAAAAAACTAATTTAACCAAAAAAGACGAATTTTCAACAAAATAATTGATCCCTTAACCAAAACAGATAATTTTTCAATCACATAGATATATTTTTACGAAAAGATGAATTTCAGAACAAAAAGACAAATTTCAAACCAAAAAAAATTTGTCAGTCAAAAAGGAAAACATTTAAACAAATTTTTCAATTTTAAAACCAAAAATATAAATTTTGAACGAAACAGTTGGATTTTCAAACACGGAAATATGAATTTTCATCAGAAATGTTAATTATTGTCTATAACAGATGAATTTTCAGCAAAAAAATTAATTTTATACAAAGTAGTCAAAAATATCAAAAACATTATATAATTTTTTTTCTACCAAAAACACAATTTTCAAACAAAAGGACGAGTTTTCTATCCAGAAAGCCAGATGGTAAGGAAAAATGAGTTTATGACTGGAAAATATAACATTCTAACAAAATTGTTGAATTTCTAACACAAGGGTAAACTCTTCAATAAAAAAAAGACTTCCTAACAAAATATTGAAATTTTTAACTGAAAAGTGGAATTTTCAATCAAACGAGATGAATTCTGAACCAAAAATGTAATAGTGGACTTCTCAATCTAAAAAAATCAACTTTGAACAAGAACATTTTTTTTTTAATCAAGTGGTCGAATTTTCAACCACAAATATAATAATAGACTTTTAGATTCAAATAAATTAACTTTTAAATAAAAAAAGATCGTTACTACCAAAAGATAAATTTTAAATCCAAAAAGACGAATTTTCTACCGAATTTGGTGAAAGTTCAACCAAGCAGTTGAATTTTCGACCAAAAAAGATGACTTTTAAAAAAAATAGTTAAAAGTTTAATATCAAATTTTCAATTTTCACGAAAAGGAATGAATTCTGAACCAAAATTATAATACCAGATTTTTCAATTAAAAAGAATTAACTCTTAAACAAAAATATTCAGAATTTTTTATCAAGTTCTATTATTTGAATAGGAATCTGTATTATCATCGGAGATGGTAATTTTCGATCCATTGAGAAATCCAATCACACATACTGTGAATAATGGAAATCTACAATATCGATCAAAGTTAAATCCTCTAATAACAGAAAAATTATTTCGTCATGACAGACTAGATAGAGATATAAATTAAAATTCATTAAATCCAAATTTATTCAGAAAAAAAAGGATCTCTTTCTTTTCACTCCACTGGGATTCGAACACCAGATCAACTGATTTCCGGTCAGGTGCTTTAACCAATTGAGCTACAGAGGGATCAGAGAGAGATACCGTTTTCCTGATATACGCTAATATAGCAAGGTGTTTCCTATTCAAATATTGATTTTGTGACACCTTGCTAAATTAGCGCATAACAGAAAAACAGTATCTTTCTCTGATCTCTCTGTAGCTCAACAGGTTAGAGCACTTGAGCGGAAATCAGTTGATCTGGTGTTCAAATGCCAGTGGAGTGAAAAGGAAGAGATCCTTTTTTTCTGAAGAAATTTGAATTTAATGAGTTCTATTATGTCAATTTGCATCTGAGTGAAAACCGGGGAAAGTGGGGAAATTTCTTGAAAATAGGGAAGAAAAGGAAATCTTTCCAAAAGGAAGAAAGGGGAAATATGGGAAAGGGTGTACCGTCTGAATAAATAAGTTTCCAAATCATTCCCCAAGGTTCTAAAACCATTCGATTGATTAGTCTGACATTGAAGTCCAGAAGACACGAAAACATGTTCTAAGAAAACCCCTAAAGTTCCAAAATGTCCCTGAAGAAAACATCTTTACGCACGAGCTCAGACGTGCCCTTTGGATCCTTTTGAAGAAAAGTAACTGGTCACCTCGTATTCTTTGGTGAACCCTATTTTACTACCGTGCGTCACGAAAAGGTGCTCTATCGTGAAATGATAGTTCCGATTAAGGATCCCATGAAGAGATATTTTAAGGGTTGGTAGTGGGTCAAGTCGAGAGAATCGAGCCAAGAGTATTGTCGCCGAAAGTCCCTGTGGGGACTCCAAAGGTCGGGGTAATTGGATAGAAGAGATCGAGCACTGCCTTTAACAACCCTTGCTGGACTGCAATCCATAGACCGGCCAGATCAACCCCTCGCGATACATAAACCTATCCAGCTACTCCCATAATCCCAGATGAAGAAGCCAACATTTCTCGATCCTGCTGTCACGCGAACACAAATATTCTAGATACTAGGAAGGATACTGTTCAGGACGAGACGAGCAATCTAGCATTCTTGGATTGCATGTCAGTAGATAGGCGTGAACTCGAGATAAGAAAAACAAGTATGATTTATTGCTTCCTTATAGTCATCATCATCAAAGTCATCATCGGACCCTTCGAGAACATTCTAGAAACTTAGATAGGACACAAACCACTTCAGCTGCAGAATATATTCGACGTCGGTAAGGTAGGAATTAGCGCCTCGAAACGCTCTCTCTACCTTACCGACGTCGAAAATATTCTGCAGCTGATGAGGTTTGTGTCCTAAGCTTCTAGAATGTTCTCGAAGGGTCCCGATGATGATGACTATTAGGAAGCAATAAATCATACTTGTTTTTCTTATCTGGAGTTCACGCTCAACATTTGCCATTACATGCTTCATATCTTAAGATGCCTTTGGGGCCGTACTTAAATTACGTAACGGATTATGGGCGCTTTCTCAGACCCCCCCCCCCCTGATACAAACTGTAAGAAAATATTTCTATCCCTCCCACTCTTTCTGCACGTAATTTTTAGTTTCCAAAAATTTGTTACTAGTTATTGCTAGTATAATTAGGCGGGGTGTCCGAGAACTTCATTTTAAAAATTCCCTTATTTTTACTTCTCTAATTTTTCGATTTGCCTCGATTTTTAATATTCAAATACCAGCATTTTAATCTTGAAGTACTTTTAACACAGAATGTTTTATAAAGGGAATAAAACATTATTGCAGATACAAATGTCAAATTTTCAAATTTATTGATTTATTTCGAACAAACAAGTGTCTTTTCTACTATAAAAGATAGCTCTTTAAAAAAAGACTTGAATTTTCAAGAAAATCATTAAATTTTTAACATATTAGTTGCATTTTCGACCTGAAAATATAAATTCCTAACGCAGAATATCATAGTTTATATTTTAGTCAAAGAACATGAAATGTATACCAAAAAGAAGTTTTTTAAAACGCAAAAGACAAATTTTCAGCAAATGAAGATTTTTCACTGAAGGTAGAAAATTTTACCTAAATTGTTGAACCTCCAAGCCAAGAGAGGAATTTCCTCTACAAAAATTGAATTTACAAACAAAAAATAGGACCTCTGCAAAAAATTATTTTTCCACGAAACTGATGCATTTTACCCAACACAAATGAAAATTTTAACTAAGAAAGTTTTTTTTTTACCAAAAAAGGAGAATTTTCAACTAAAAAAGATCAATCTAAAAAAATGGAAAGTTACATTCTCAGTTAAAAAATTAATTTTAAACAAAAAGAAGAGACTTTTCCACTGAACAGTTGAATTTTTAACCAAAGACATGAGCCTTCAATCAAAAAAATAAATTTTTAACAATGCAATTCAACTTTTACCCAAGTAGTTGAATTTTCAATTCAGAAAGAATGATTTTTGACAAATAGTTAAACATTCAACCAAAGAGATGAATTTTTAACTGAAAATATAACTTGAAAAAAAGGGATTTTTTAACAAAATGATTCTTCCAAATCTTTCAAATAAAATAGTTGAATACTCAATCAAAGAAGACTAATTTCAAACATAAAAGTTGCATTTTCATAAAAAAAAGGAAATTTCTACCCAAGCGAATGAATTTATAAATCAAAAAAATAAATTAAATTAAAAGTAGTTGAATTTTCTGTTAAAAAAGATTTTGATTGACTTTCCAAGATCAAAATATGAAATTTTAACCAAGAAAGAAGTTTCTACGAAAAAAATTGAATTCTCAACCAGAAAAGATTCCAGTTGACTTTTCTAGATCCAAATATGAATTTTCTGATAAAAAATAGGTTTCTAGGAACAAAATTGAATTTTTCATTCAAAAAGACGAATTTTCTTCAGCCGAAAGGGATGAATTTTCACGAAATATTTGAATTCTCTACCAAGTAGTTGAATTTCTATCCAAGAAAGATGGGATTTGTACTAAAACAGATGCATTTTTAATAAAAAAGGAGACATTTTTTAAAAAGTTGATCTTTCATCAAGAAAAGCTTTCTGCTCATTTCTTAACACCAGAATATGAATTTTAAACAAAAAGTAAATTTCCTACGAAATAGTTGAATTTTTATAAAAACAGTAGAATTTTCAACCAAAAACATGACTTTTCAGTCGCATTTGTATACAAGCAAGATGTAATTTCTGCTAAAGCAGGTGAATTTTGAAATCAGAAAGACAAATTTTCAAAAAGGAGTTGAATTTTCAAACGAATAATTGCATTTTCATTCATGGAAGATGAAATATTTTTTTCGAAACAAATGGAATAAAAAAAAAAGCTTGAAAAAAAATGTCAAATTTTCATCCAAAGAAGAACCAAGTTCACTTTCCAACACCAAAATGAGAATTGTGAACTATGATTTAATTTTCCGTTGAATAGTCAAATTTTTAACCAAGAAGTACGACTTTCAACAAGATTGTTAAATTTTCAACCAGTTGTATTTTTGCCCAAGAAAAATGGAAATCCTACTAAAACAGGTAAATTTTGAAATCAAAGAGACAAATTTAAAAAAAAAATAGTTTAATTTTCATCCAAAAGGATTTCAATAGACTTTTCTACAGAAAAATACAAGTTTTAAACAAAATGTAAATTTTATAGGAAATAGTTGAATCTTTGACAAAAGAGTTGCATTTTTGTCTAAGAAAGATGCAATATTTCTACTAATAAAAGATTAACTTTTAAATTAAAAAGACAAATTTTCAGAAAAAAATAATTATCATCCAAAAAATATTGCAGTTTACTTATCAGCAACAAAATATGAATTTTAAGGAAAAGGTTAATATTACCCCCCCCCCCCCTCGATTGAGGTTTTACCTAATTTAAGTACGGTCCCCCTCTGACCTATTATATATACATATATGCTATTCAATTGACTTCAAATATTATATAATTTTAATTATATCTACCTCTGTATCATAAATTGCTAGAAGGTTCTACATTATAATTAACACGTAATCAGGAATATACTAGAAATTTAGCACGGAAACGAACCACTTCAGCTGCAAAATATTTTCCATGTTGGTAAGGCAGATTTCGTGATCTCTCATAGTATATATCTTCTCCGGGAAGGGGGTAGCAGTGTGAATGAACGTATTTATGTAACCGAATCACAGAGGTACCTTGCCCCCCACCTCGAGAAATTGGAAAGGGGGTATCTGTCTTAATTTTCTTGGAACCTAATAACATTTTGCGATTGAAGTTTTAAGGGTTTAATTTACCGCTGATTCATCTCAAAAGTACATTATTCTCCTTTTTTTCAAATTAAAAATTTGATTTCCGAGGAAACTTTTTCTCTACTACACTCAACAAACCATTTGGTTGAATCAACACAAATTTTGTTGGTTCAACCATAGAATATGGCTATGATAGGGATAACAAAATATTTTGTTAACCTAACCAACTTTTTTGGTTGTTTCAACCAATTCCTTTAGTAGATGGAGTATTTAGTTGATTCAGCCAAAAAATTTGGTTGAGCTATTGAAATATTTTATTGAATCAACTAAAATTTGTTTGAACCAACCAAATTTGTATCTATATCCAAGAAAATAGTTTTTTTGGTTCAAGACAATTATTTTTCTGGGTGTGTAAAATTGTGAAAATATGGATAAGGCCTTTATGGAATGCAACGTTTTAACTTCAATGGAATGTTTTGACTTTCAATGAAATGTTTTGACTTTAAGGTAGAATCGTGGGTGAGATTAAGTTAAATAAAAAATAAAAATTGAAATGTTCAATTAATTATATAAAAACTTATAACTAAAATATAAGCAATAGTTGCTAACCTCGTCTGCGGTATTGGGGTTTGAGGTAACGTATTACTACCTAGAATCTTGTTTTTCACGATGTATTTATTTCGGTCTCGTGGTGTAGGCAAAACAATATCAGGCGAGCATTGTTAAGATCCAAATAGCCTTTCTAAGGATCGAGAGGTCGTATTTTCCTCGTATTTCGGTCAGCCTGTGGTTTATTTGAGTAAGGCTTTCATTAAATGAATTTATCCGAATGTCTAAACCGTAATTTCATAATCAAAAGGATTTAACAAAAAAAAATACTAAAAGAAACATGAAAAGGTAACATTTTCAACACCAAAATTGAAGAATTTCCAAAGTGTGAAAATTCTAGGTCCGACCATTAACATCCAAATAACATTAACATTCATATACCAATCTAAAATTTTCAAATTCATTTACCTTAAACAAAAAAGTGACTTTTCTATGATAAGAGATGACTTCTTAAGAAAATACTCAATTTTTCTACAAATTAATCAAATTCACTACTAAAAAATTAAATTTTCAACGAAATAGTTGAATTTTCAAACTTGAAAGATAAATTCGCAACAAATAAATATTTGCCATTAATGAAAGAAAAAAAATTTCACCTAAATTGTTGAACCTTGAAGCCAAAAGACGAATTCTTTCTACAAAAATTGAATCTTCAACCAGAAAAATAGGGATTTTCAGCAAAAAAAATTGATTTTCAACAAAATAGTTCAATTCACAACCAAAGAGATAAAGCTTCATTAAAAAAAATTCAACAGCATAGTTACAACTTTTACCCACGCAGTTAAATTTTCAATTAAAAAAGATCATTTTTCGACTGAATAGTCGAATTTTCACCAAAGAGATGAATTTTCAACTGAAAATATGCATCTTCAACAAAAAAATGATTTCTTAACAAGAAGGTTCAAACAAAATTTCTGAACAAAATAGTATAAATGAGAAGTAAATTTTCTACGAAGATACTTGAATTTTCAATAATAACAGTTGAATTTTCATGTAAAATGGATGACTTTTAAAAAAAATTATTGAATTTTCAATCAAACAGTTGCATTCTTATCCAAGAAATATTAACTTTCTGCTCAGACAAATACATTTTCAAACAAAGAGGATAAATTTTCAAAACAAAAATAGTCGAAATTTCATCCAAAACAGATCTTAGGCGATCATTAAGCGAAAAAGTTGAAATTTTGACCAAATAGGATGACTACTAAAGCAGATGAATTTTTGAAGGAGAAAGACAAATTTTCAGAAAAATAGTTGGATTTTTATCCAAAAACATTAATTGATTCTTCAACACCAAAAAATGAATTTTTCTCGAAAGGTAAGTTTTTTACGAAATTGTGGTATTTTCAAGCAAAAAGATTGACTTTTTAACAAAACTGTTGAATTTTCAAACAAATAATGAAATGTAAAACTAAAACCATAATTTTCAGGAGGAAGCAATTGCAAAAAAAAAGAAATATAAATATAAAGCAAATAAATTACTAACAAGAATGTTATATTAGGGTTACCGCAAAACTTCATTTCAAAAAATTCTTCAATAATTCTTCCCTGACCAATTTTTCATTTTCCCTGGCCATAATATTCAAAGACCAGAATATCACATTCGTATCATTTCCAACCTTGAATCATTCCTGAACGCAATAAAACAATTTTAAATAAAAATTGAAAAATTTCAAATTTATTCTGCTTGACAGTTACTTAAAGTTACATTAAGTCACCCCGAAAGGGTAATGACTTAATGGTATAATAATAATAATAATAATAATAATATAAATTCCCTGACTTTTACAAGATTTTTTTTGTAAACCCCTGACTTTAAAAAAAAATTGTTGCTAGCTATGTTCCTTATTTCACTCCCCCTTTCAGAATTCTATTTTTTTTAATTGATTGAAATACACAAAATAAACAACTAGTAAGGATATCATTTGATATTATTATTATTATATCATTAAGCCATTTCCCTTTTGGGGTAGGCGTGACTTGCTTGGTTGGAAAATAGTAGTGTGTATATGGGGTATATAGGTATAGAGTAGATAGGTATACGTTAAATAGGTATATAGGTGTAAAGTAGGTAAGTATATAATAGATTTCCAGAAAAGAAATATTTGTGAACTATGAACTGCTATCCAAGTTTTGCGTCATTTTTTGAGAAAAAAGTTACTTTTATTCGTTAATAATAAAAATAAATATTTTTTTCAAAAACGCGTAGTGCGATTTTTTTTACAAAATGAAAAAAATAGAAACTGGATATACAAGAACTTCTGATTGAAACTTCATTGATACCTAATTGAGATATCGGTTTAGAATTTTTGATAAGTTTTTCTCGTACAAATTCCTCTATAAAAATCAACATTAAGGAATTATATAGATAAACAAAATTCGATGTCTCTAAAACTATTTGAGATATCGACTTGAAACTTTCTGATTCGTTTTTCTCACAGAAAAATCCTATATGAGTCCAGATTGAAACTTTCTCGCCACGGATATCGTAATCAAATTAATCCAATAGATGGCGCTTCGATCAGGCAGGCATTTTTTTCCATATTTATTTATAGCAAAAATACTGAAATTCAATTAAAAATTGATACTTTTTATAACAATAAGAGGAGAACATAGTTTTCATTAACAATAAGCGCAGCTGTAATTAATAATGAAAAAAATCACGAAAACATGTAATATGTTATTAGAAAAATTGAATATAAAGAAGAGTATATCGAAAATAATTTGAACAGTATTCATATTTTTCTTATGTTTATTCAGCTAATCTCATTGATTATTTTATGAACAATTGTAATTGTTGCACATTTTTAGCATTTGTTGATATTATTCAATTCACATTAATTTTTTTCAATTTATTTTCTAACTATATGAGCTAGAGAGCGTTCACATATTATATAATGTTATTTTTTACCTTTTTTAAACCCCCTTCCCCATGTAACAGACCGTAACATTTCCCTCGACCCCCCTCCCCCCCAACCGTAGGGTACGTAACATTCTTTGTATTGTGTTTGTAAAAACATTATAGATATTTTCTAAACGAAAAAAAAAACGTTTCTTGACATTAAGTGCGATATAGAAATAAACAGGACAATATTTTGAAGTAACACTAAATGCTTTTTGAATATTTTACTTAGTCACGCAAACACTTAAATTACTTACAAGAAAAGAAGTATTATCAGTTTATTTTTAAACTTGTATGAACATAAATTTTATAAAATTCTGGAGAAAATTGGAGAAGATTTTTGAATATTTCAGATGTAACAAAAAAAAAAAATTTCGAAGATTGAAAAAATTTTTCTTTAAGGATTCTACAGTATAGTGAGAAAAATTCGAGCCTTGTAAACAGATATTGAGGAATTTTAGAAGTTGGGCAGAAATAAAAAATATTCGATAAGTTTTCGGAAATGCTTCCAAGTTTTAAAATATTTTAAATCCATTCCAAACCTCTTAAATTCCTAAAAATATTTTTAGCTGACTCGAATTTTTGTTGAAATCTTTAAAAATCGTTCAAAATGTAAAAGAATTGCCTTGGAATCTTCCAAATTTTCCTAGGAATTACAAAAAAATTGGTTTATTCACTTGAAACCTTTTAAAATTCTTTTAAAACTTCTGAAGTTTTGCTTGGAAATCTTTTTAAAAAATCTGCCTTTTTATAAAATTTTTTGTGGTTTAAAATTCTTTTTTAATCTCTTCGAATATTCTCAATATTTCTTGAATTCACTCAATTTTTCATTTTTTTTTTTAATCTGACAAATTTGAAACATTTTGCTTCAGAATCTTCTTCTCTTTTTCGAAATTTGAGAAGATCTTTTGGAATTTTTCAAAACATTTTGCAATTTTCTCTTAAAGTTTATTTTTTAAACTGAAAAATCATAAAAAATTTCCCCATATATCTTAAGAAAATTCTTTTTCAATCCTTAAAAAAATGTTAAAGACTTTAATATTTTTAAATTATACCCATTTTTGGTGAAATATTTTTACATTTTTTGTGAACATTTCTCAAAATGAAAAATGATTTTAATTTTTCCTAGGAACCTAAAGAGTCTTTTTGATTTTTTTGAAACCTTATAAAAGTCCTAAAACCTCTTACAAGTTTTATTATCTTTAAATTGTTTTAAATCTTCAATAAATATCTTAAATTCAGTGAAATTTCTTCTGCAATTTGTTCATCTTGGCAAAATTTTGCTTTAAAATCTTGTACACTCTTTTTCAAAATTTTAGGAAATAATTCAAAAATTGTTGTAATCTTTTTTCAATTTGCTCTTAGAATTCATAAAAAAATCATTTGAAATTTTACAGCGAATCTTAAGAATATTTGTTTCATTCACTTGACTTTCTGCAAAATTGAGTTTAGCTAAAATTTGGTTAAATCCTGAAAAATTGTTACAATTGTCTTGAAGTCTTCCGTATTTTTTCCCACACACAGTTTGAAATCTTCAAACTGAAAATTATTAGTTTTAAATCAAACCTAAACCATTACAAATTTTCCCAGAAATATTTTTTAAAATATTTATTCTCAAAATCTTTCAAAATTATTAAAAAGCTTCTATTTGTTTCTTCGAATTCTTCAAAAAACGTTTTTCCTATAATTTAATTTTTCACAGTGCAAAAACAGGCCTATCTGATCGGAGCGCCATCTGTTGGATTCTTTTGAACCACGATAACCCTCCGGATCCTAATAAAACAGAAAGAGTGGGGGCGATGCATAGGTAGTCATAGTGTTCTAAAGAGTTTAAGTGCTCAAAGAAATTCTCACGAGCATGCGAATATTCTCGAGAATATGCTCGACTTTTATGTGCTTTGGAAATTTAATGAGCATTTATGAGAATTTTGAATTAGATTTTAAAAAATCGTATTTTCTATCTTTATTAGTGATAATTACATTACTTAAATTTCGCATAGAAATAAGAAATAATTACATTGTTTAAATTTCGCGGGAAAAAGCATCGCTTCAAATTAGAAAAGGCGGTAAATTTGAATGATAAAAGAAGGCAAAGTAATAGAAAACATATTATTCGCATTAAACAGTGCCTTATTCAGGGTTGCTACAATATCTCATTTTCAAATTCTTCTAGGTATAAAACCAACCATAAATCTAGAAGATTAATGAATATGAATTTTTACCCAAATAGTTGATTTTTCAACCCAAAAGATTAATTTTCTACCAAAAAATGTTAATTTTAAACAAAGTACATGAATTTTCATCTAAAAAAAATTAATTTTCAACCAAAATTAGAATAGTTAAAATGAAAGAAAAAAAAATGTTCAATAAAAAAACGAATTTTCAACAAAACAGTGTTGTCCATTGAAAAAATGATTTTCTAACCAAAAATAGACAAATTAAATTTTCAGTTGAGACAATCAATTTTTAACCAAAAAATAAATTCTCTCAAACAAAATTAAATTTTAAACTAAAAAAGGTAAATTTCCAAACAAAAAATATAATATTTCAATTTTCAGTTAAAAAAGTGAATTAAAAAAAAAAGTTTTCAGACAAATTAATTAATTTTTAACTAAAAATATAAATTTTCAAGCGAAAATGGAATAGTTATATGTTTAAACAAATTAATTTTCAACTAAAAGGAAATGAATTATCAACCAAAGAAATGCATTTTTTAATAAAATGATGAATCATCAAGAAGAATATGAAGTTTTAACCAAATTGTTAGTTGAATTTTCAACTCAAAAGATTAATTTTCTACCGAAAAAGGCTATTTTCAAACAAAGTACATGAATTTTCTTCTGAAAAAAACTCAATTTTTAACCAAAATTAGAATAAATAAAATGTCAGAAAAATAAATTTTCCACAAAAAAAGTCAACAAAAGATTTACTTTTTCATTAAAAAAAAGATTTAAAAAAAATATAAAAATTACATTTTATACTAAAGAAACGAATTTTCAACCAAAGAAATTAATTTTTAATCACAATGATGAATTTTCAACCAAAATTATGAAATTTTGACCAAATGGTGGATTTTTCAATGTAAAATTCGAAACTAAAAAAATTTAATTTTTAATCAAATACATGAATTTTAAACTAAAAAGATAAATTTTCCACCGAAAATGAAGTAGGATAATTTTCAGTTAGTAAAATAAATTTTCAACCAAAAAAACTAATTTTCAACGAAACAGTGAAATTTTCAAACAAAGGAATGAACTTTTCACCAAAAAGATGACACTTCATCTAATGAGAGTACTCTTTTACTAAAAAAAGACGGATTTTCAACAAGTAGTTTCACTGTCACAAAAACAGATAAATTTTCAACTAAAACTTAAATAGATTAATTTTCAGTAAAGAAATTAATTTTAAATTATATTAAAGTAAATTTTCAACGAAATAGCATAATTTTAATGAAAGGAGATTAAATTTCTATTTAAAAAAACATAAATTTTCCACAAAAAATTGAATAGTTGAAGTGAATTTTTAACTAAACAAATTTAATTTTCAACCAAATACATGAATTTTGATCTAAAAAGATAATGTTCCCAATGAAAATAAAGTAGGACAAATTTCAGTTAGTAAAATAAATTTTCAAACAAAGGAATGAGTTGTTAACCAAAAAGATCAAATTTTAAATAATGAGAGTACTCTTTTAACAAAAAACGAATTTTCAAAAAATATTTAAATTTTCACCAGAAACACATAAATTTTCCACAAAAAATGGAACAGTTACATTTCCAGTTAAAAAAAATTAATTCTTAATGAGAAAAAACTCATTTCCAACCAAAAAGATGAATTAGTCACCAAGAAGATTAAATATTCTCCCACAAAATTCGAGTTTTCAATAAAATACAGAAATTTTAAACCAAATATTGGAATTTTCATCTTGAGAGGATAAATTTTGAACCAAACATGTTCAAGTTAAGTTTTCAGTTAAGACAATTAATTTTCATCTAGAAAACATCATTTTCAACAAAGAAATTAAATTTTGAACAAAAAAAAGGGGTTTTAATCTAAAATGATGAATCATCAACAAAATGAATGAATTTTCAACAAAGTAGTCCCACTTCCAACTGAGTTGTTGAATTTTATACCAAAAAAGATGAATTCTCAACGAAAAACGTGATATTGATATTATATTTCAACCAGAAAAACATTTTAGTTTCATACCAAAAATAGTTGAATTAAATGAAAAAAGATGAATTTTCAAAAAATGGTTTTAAGTCCCCAGCCAAAACAGATTAATTTTCCAACAAATATTTGCGATTTTCAACCATAATAATAAAATTAAATTCAATTTTTAACTTATTGAAAATTCCCTAACTCTGTCAGGTTTTGCCCTCTCTGACATTCCCTGTCTTTCTGGAATTGCCTGACCTGTAGCAACTCTGTAATTTAAAAAAGTATATATTTATTTCATTCTAGAAAGTTTTTGTAAAAATATATGTGTTAAGTGTGATATATATTTGTTTGAACAATAAATGCTTTAAATTCTCTTTAATGCTTTATAAATGCTCTGTTCGAGCTTAAGTGCTGAGCATATTCTGGAGAGCATTTGCTCAACGTAAATTCTTTAGCATTTAAGAACTCTATGCATAGGGCTGGTATTAGGTAAGACAAATGTTTTTGAGAAAAAAAAAGTATAACAATAATTTATTAATAACAGGAGAGCTATTATTTCTTTATTATTGCAAATTTCCTCTATGTAGAAATTTCTTCCCATTCCGACCCTCTCAAAACGACGATAATTCAGCGGTCAGCAAAGATTTAACGGCTAATTAGCTAATAATTACCGACCACCTTGAAACCGGACGCGTTGCGTTAACCCGAATACAATTGTATTTCTCGTACGAGTTCGATAATGGGAATGCAAGAGGCGCCCCATTATCGAAATAGCAATTAGAATAAATCAGAAGTACGTAAGCGCGCGATTCAAGCTACGATTTCCCAACGAATTATCGCCAGATTCAACAGCCATTCATTATGGGCAGATTCGGCTGACGCTTATTAATAACTTGCTTCTGAATCATAACACAAATTTAAATTAAAAATTCAAGTAAAGCGAGTCTCTATTACAAGAAAGAGTTTCAAATATTAAAAAAATGTTTTGACCTTAGTAACAATAGTTTCATGAATGAAGGTATTATTAAATTGAAATTCAAGAATTCTGAATCAGACTAAAATCAAATTCAAAATCTCATTCAACGTCCAATAATCAAGTCAATATATAGAATTCCTGAAAATAAAACAAGAATTCCACGATAAAATTTGGACAACCACCACAAAATGCTCCTATTACAATTCCTAAAAAACAAAATAAAAAAAGTTGTTTCTTTGGACAAAAATAAAAAAAAGGAAACAAAAATGAAAAGGCAACCAACCAAATCCCCTTCCTCCTCTTTTTGTATTTTTTTTTTATTTCTGTTATTATCAAATCACAATAAGAAAGCATGCAAAGTATTTATCAACGTTTCGGTGCTCACACAGCACCCTTATCAAGGCAAGAAAAATTAAAACAGGTGGGAACAGCGACCAAGCAACGACGCTGTCTCCTCGATACCTCAGATCTGAATGTGGGTCAATAGGCCAATCCGTCACAACAAACAAGAAATAAGAGAAAGTCAAGACTCATGAAAACTAAATGTAATTAATCAAACTTGAATAACTTTTGTTTAATCTATCTAAATCAGTTTTTAAATTAATAGAGGACTTATTTTGTTTTTTAATATAAAGCATTTCCATGAATTCTCTCTTTCTCTCATTACTTTCACTATGTAACATTTCAACATTATCCCAGTCAAACTCATGGTCAACATCAACAAACCCTCCCGTATGTCTAGCAAGAACACTCTTATAATAACGTCCTAAACGAACATCACTTTTGTGTTCCCCCACCCTAGTATTAAGAAGTCTTCCAGTCTGCCCCACGTAAGTCATCTTACAGATCTTGCAAGTGATCTTGTAAACCACACCACCCTTTTCAAATTTATCTAAAGCATCTTCACCAAAACTTATTATTGAATCCATTTTAGATGGTTTACGGAAAATAGAATCAACATTCGATTTTTTCAACATGAATTGAAGAGTTTTAGAAATTTGACCAAAAAAGGAAGAACAAAAGTATTAAAAGAACTATATTCTCTCAATTCCTTCTGATTATCTGTAGCTGAAATGTTACTTTGTTTGTTTTGATTTTTTGAATTCTAATTGTGATTTGTTTCTCAACTAACTTTTTTGGGTAATGATTCAGAAAAAGGATATTCCTAACAATATTCAAATTCTCTTTGTGAAATGAAATGTGGGACAAACCTAGAGCCCTGACGACTAAGTTTTTGATGACTGCAAGTTTGTTTTAAAAATGATGAGCGGAAAAGAAATTCAAAATTCTACCTGAATATATATTTTTCCTGTACCAATTGGTAATAATATTACCATCCTGACCTTTAATTACTTCTACGTCAAAAAAACAGGCAAAAAAAATCCAGCTTCTTGAAAGCAAAGACTTCCAAATCTTCCATAATCATTTCTGCTAAAATCGGAGAAATGACTGAACCTATGGGAGTACCAAACTTTTGCATATAAAAAGATCCATTAAATTTAAAATGAGTAGAATTGATCATGAAAACTATCCCTTCAATAAAGTCTTTTTGACTCGATCGAGTACGTGTCCTTATATTGTTCCATCTATTTCAAATTGCTTGTTTAACTAATTCAAAGGGTATATTTGGGAACATTGCAACAACATCCAAAGAAATCATTACATGGACATCAGGGACAGTTTTTTGAATAATATTTTTTCGAAATTCCCAGCTATTTCTAGTATTGTATTTAGAAGTTGTAATTGAGTCTTTAAGTATCAAATTAAAGTTTTGTTCTAAAAATTTCGTTGGAGTGTTAATAGTTGAAACAACAATTCTCAAAGGATAGTCCTCCTTATGAATCTTTCTCAAACCATAAAATATTGCAAGAACTGTGTCCCCAGTATTTATATCAGTCCATCTTATATCCTTTCCCAAAAATCCTTTCTTTCTCCAATTGTCTAG
Source organism: Andricus quercusramuli (assembly GCA_932178445.1). Taxonomy (NCBI): domain Eukaryota; kingdom Metazoa; phylum Arthropoda; class Insecta; order Hymenoptera; family Cynipidae; genus Andricus; species Andricus quercusramuli. The sequence continues at coordinate 19,591 of CAKNXH010000484.1, read as the reverse complement.
CATCTTGAAAGTGTCTCTTCTTAATTGTTTTAACGGATTTTTCACTCAATAATTCAAAGTTATCACGATTGGAAAGGAAATCCTCCATATCCTTATATAATTTGATTTCTTCATACAAACTGTAATATTACCTTTATCAGCATTCATGCAAATTATATCAGGGTTGTTCTTGAGGAAATCTTTTGTTACCTTGAAACCTTCAGAAATTTTACGATCAATTCTACTAATGTGCAAACGATTCTTATCAGCAAAACTCTTTAATAAATGTATAACCTTGTTTTGGAAATCTTGTTGATCCAATCTTGGAACTTTGTGTATACTTGATTCAACATCATTGACTATTTCCATCATTTGTTTCGATTTAGTTTTTATCACATGGATACTGAAACCTTGACCTAATCTGAGAATATCTGTAACTAAATCAGGAATTTGAATATTTGCTAAATTTACAAACCAAGGATCCTTATCTTCTTCGTCAAAAATGTTGTGTAAATTCAAATTTTGCTCTTGAATATTAGTTTTTTGATCAATCAAAATAGAAAGTTTGTTCTCATGCTTTTTATCATTGTTTGAAAATCGTTGATTAAGGAAAATCTGATTTTTTAGAAGATGAATGATTTTATCTTATGGCAAACATAATTCTAATTCACTTTTAATTTTTGAGATTTTTACTTTTGAAAAATTAACATGATTTGAAACATCCTTGATCAGTAAATCCAGCATTGAGAGTTTGAATTTCTTTAAATTATGTTCGAATTGTCTATTGCAAAAATTACTGTGAAAAACAAAATCTCTAAATTTGCTATCCAAGAAAAATATCTTTTTAGGTAAAACATCATTTCTTCGACATTCAATCAAAAACCCTTTTTGAAGGATACTGCCTCTTAATTTTTACCCTCGAAATAGAGAAAAATATTAAAATCAGTTTTTTGGACGTAGAAGTAATTAAAGGTCAGGATGGTAACATTATTACCAATTGGTACAGGAAAAATACATATTCAGGTAGAATTTTAAATTTCTTTCCTGCTCATCCTTTTCAAAACAAAATTGCAGTCATCAAAAACTTAGCTGTTTTTTTCTTGCTTTGATAAGGGTGCTGTATGAGCACCGAAATGTTGGTAAATACTTTGCATGCTTCTTTATTGTGATGTGATAATAATAAAAATAAAAAAGACAAAAGAAATAAAAAAGAAAAGGAAGGGGATTTGGTTGGTTGCCGTATCATTTTTCTTTCCTCTTTTTTTATTTTTGTCCAAAGAAACAAATTTTTTTATTTTGTTTTCTAGGAATTGCAATGGGAGCATTTTGTGATGGTCGTCCAAATTTTATCGTTGAATTCTTGTTTTATTTTCAGAAATTCTGTATATTGGTATTATTAAAAGTGGTTAGTGTATTACATTCAGGGTCACGCTGGTACATTAAAAACTTTTTTTTTTGGGTGATTCTGATACAAAACTATTCAAATTATTAAATTTTCCAATCTGGAAAAGAAACAATCCAAAATATTTTTAAAAATTTCTAAAAATTGCCAAAATTCAATACATTTTTTTTTTATTAAAATAAAAATAAATATTTCTTACAAAAAAATTCAGGTGAAACTTTGTAAAAATTATTCATAAGGAAACCCTGCAGAATGGAAAAAATCATGAGTTTAGTGTCTCTATTTAAAATTGTTTTAATCAATATTGAGAAGAATTTAATTTTATCATGAATCATTTTTGTGAAAAATAAACAGGAAAAAGATTCGTAATTGAAAAATAAAATTCCAAAGGAATCTCACTTTCCGACTCATTAGAGACAAAAATAAAATAATGAAAAAGAGGGAGAAACAGGGAAAAAGTCAACTAAAAACCAACCTCTCACTTTTTCCTTTCTCCGTCGTTTTTCTACTACGTGGGGACCAACATGTTTCGAGGCCAATTTTGACCTCCTCATCATCTTTGATTTCAAAAACAACAGAAATAGAGTAAAATTTGATATAAATACTGAAAAAGTCAACACATTGGGTTACACATGATCATGATTTTAATTGGAATGATGTTAACATTCTTTATCATAAAAAAATAAAAAAGGAGAGAATTCATTAAGATGTTATTTAATAGAGATAGAAGGCAAACAAGGATATCAATTTAAAAAGGGACCTCTCAAGATATAAGAAAGTATGGATAGAGTAATTTATTGGTTAGAGTAATTTTCTTCGAATAGATAATAGAAAGAATTATTTTCTATTAAACAATCAATTTCTCAATAAATAATTTTGATTGCATTCAACTTAAAATTGTTTAATTAATACAAATAAATTTTGTTCATAGGTATATTAATTTTCGCATACCTTTAGTTATTTCCTACAAATAATTCCTGATGAGGTCTAAATTGGCCTCGAAACATGTTAGTCCTGTTGTAGTATAAGAAGGACGGCAAAAGGAAAAAGTGAGAGGTTGGATTTTGGTTAACTTTTTCTCTTCTTCTTCCTCTCTTTTCACAATTTTATTTTTGTCTGTAATGAGCCAAAAAGTGAGGTTGCTTTGGAATTTTATTCCTTAATTATGAAACCTTTTCCTGCTTATTTTTTGCAAAAATTATTCATGATCAAATAAAATTCTTTTCAATCTTAATGAAGAAATACATTTTTTTTGTCAAGACACATAGAATTTTTTATTCACTCCAGGAGAAATTTTAGCAGAGGAAATAAACTATCAAAAGCGCTAGGTTTGATGATGTACCTCTTGATGCTAAATCTTTAGTAGAGTCGTAAAGGAGGAACATGTTTTTCAACAAAATAGTTACATTTCTTAAACAAAACAGATGAATTTTTGGCAAAATAAATAAATTCTTAACAAAACAGTTCAATTTTTAACCAAATAGTTGGATTTTCAACAAAAAACAATTAGGTTTAATTCCGAAAGGACGAATTTTCAACTAAACAGTACAATTAGGTTAACTTTTAACCAAATTGTTGAATTTAAAACAAAAAAAAAACTATGAATTTTTATTCCGAAAGGACAAATTAACTGCCTCAATAGACGATTGCTCAAGAAAACAGTTGAGTTTTCGACCAACATAACCCTTTTTAACAAAATACTTGAATTTTCAACATAACAATTGAATCTTCTAAAAAATAGTTGAATTTTTAGGCAAATAAGCCGAATAAGCCAAAAAGACGAATTTTTTCATAAGACAGTAGAATTTGCAACAAAAAGATGAATTCTCAATAAAAGATGCAATATTTTATACTTCCCGAAGAAAAACGAATATTTAATAGAATAGATATATTTTCAACCGAAGAGTTTAATTTTCAATCAAATAATTAAATCATCAGCAAAATAGTTTAAGTTAAAAACAAATAGTTGAATTTCAAATTTTCATTTTACAATGAAGAATTCTCAACAAAGAATATATTAGTTGCTATTAAAAAAAAAATGATCACAAGAGATTTAACCAAGAACATTAATTTAGAAAAAAAAATCATCTGAATTGTCAAGCTTTGAAGTCAGAATACGATTTTTCTGTAAAGCATTTAAAATTTACACCAAAAATAGAAAAGTTGTGTTATCAGTCAAACTATTTAAATTGAAACGAAAAAACGAATTTCCAACGAATAGTAAACTTTTCAATCAGAAAGTTGAATTTATAACAAAGAAATTACATTTTTTCAAACTTAGTTCAATTTCCAACCTACAAGGATGAATTTCCAACAAAAAATGTGATATAGTAGCTATATCAACAACAACAAATAAAAATTTTCACCACAAAGGATGAATTCTAAAACCAAAAATTCGAATTTTCAATCAAAAAGATTAATTTTCAACCAAAAAGGAATTATTTTTCAACACAATAGTCGAATTTTCAATCAAACGGATGAATTTCCGACTAAAATGCTGAATTTTCCAACCAAAAGGACGAATTTTCAACAAATAGAGATTTTGCAGCCAAGAAAAAAAAATCTATCCAAATTGTTAAACTTTTGAGCCAATAGACGATTTTTTTGTAAAGCATTTGAATTATACACCGGTAGCGGAAAATTTACATTCACAGGTTGAAAAATTGAATTTCAACAAAGAAATACCGAATCTTCAAGAAAATAGTTAAATTTCCAATTAAGGAAATAACCCTTCACCCAGAAAATACATTTTTGAGGAAGTAATTAAACAAACCAACTTTCAACCAAAGGGTTGCATGCTTAACAAAATAATTAAATTTTCATTAAAATAGTTAAATTCTCAACCTACAAAGATGAAATTTTGTATAGCTGGAGATGAATTTTGAGAAAACAAGAATTTTGAACCAAGGAGATTAATTTTCACCCAAGAACAATCAACTTTCATCATAATAGTCCAATTTTCAAACAAAGAAATTAATTTTCAACTAAAATGCTGAATTTTTCAACAAAAAGAACGAATTTTCTAAAAATAAAGATTTCTCAGTCAAGAAAGGAAAACGTTTATCTAAATTTTACACAAACAAAAATAAATTTTTAACAAAATTATTAAATTTTCAGAAAAAGAAATGAACCCATAACCAAAAAAATAAATTTGTAACAAAGATGTTGAACTTCTTTTGGTAGAAAAATTACCTACTTGTTCAAAATTATATTGTGAAAATTTACCCATTTGGTAAGAAATTAACATTTTTGTTGAAAAATAGTATTTCTTTGTTTGAAAATTCAACAGTTTTGTAGATTGTTCATCCTTGTGGCTTTAAGGTTGAAAAATGTTCATTGCGAATTGATTTATTTTGATGAAAATTCATCTTTTTTAGTAGAACATTAATTTTTTGTGAAAAATTAATTTCTTTGATTCAAAAATCAACTATAGAATTGAAAATTCTTCTTTTTTTCAAAGTTCATCTGCGTGGATAAAATTTGAACTACTGTGTTATTAACTGATTTTATATCTGAAAAGTTAACGATTCCATTTTTGGTTGGAAATTCATGCATTTTGTTGAAAATTTGCCTTTTTAGTTGAAAAATAGTTCTTTTTTGTTGGAAATTCATCTTTTTGCTAGAGGATTCACCTGTTTGATTAAAAATTCGTCCTTATGGTTCAACTCCACTAGATAATTTTTTTTTAAATTTTCAAACTGGAAATTTGAAGATTACATTCTCGCTTCAAAAAATATCTTTTTGAGTTAAAAATTCAAATGGCTGGTTCAAAATTTAACTTTTTTAATCGCAAAATGCATATATTTGGTGGAGGATTCAACTATTTTTTTTTCGTTTAAATCAAGTGGTTGAAAATTTGCCTTTTAGTAGAAAATTCATTTTTCTTCATTGAAAATAGCTTTTGTTGTTGAAAATTAATGTGTTTGGTTGCGGTTTCAATTATCCCGTTAAGTTTTTTTTTTTCGTTTGAATGGTCTAGTTGAAAATTCGTCTTTTGGTAAAAAATATATCTTTAATGGGAGAAAATTAATTTCTTTTTCGTTGAAAATGAACCTTGTTGTCGAAAATTCAACTTTTTGAGTTGGACATTCAACTCTCTGCTAAAAAAATTTGTATTTTGTCTCAAAAATGATTAGAGGAATAGCGCGAATAGCTAGATTGTGGATACGAGAAAGAAGATGAAATAATGAATCTTACTTCTATGAGAAATGTACGGAAAAATTACTAACTTTTTTGTGGAAAGGTCGAATTTTCTACGAACAGTTACTGAAAATTTCAGACTGGAACATCAAAATAAAAACATTATTTCTGTGATTCGATTTATGTTATATAATTTATAAATTCGCAGCTCTGAGGATTCGAACCCCGAAAAACGGTATAATTACCAGCGTGTACGGGCCACGTGCAGGCGAATCTAGTGATTGACAAAAAAAAAGTGAAAAACAGCTTTTGAATTTTACACATCGATGTCGTCAATTCTTCCTTAAAATTCAAATATTATTTATGAAAATTTATTTATTATTTGTGAAAAAAATCAATATCCGAAACATTTTTTTGTATCCGAGACCTAGCTGCCAATTCGTGACTTTTTTAAGGACAAATTTTTTTCCATGTACCCTACTTCAGCACATTGTTTCGTGAATCTTGAAGCATCCGGTGACTGTTCTTCGAACTGCGGATAAAGAAGAGAAAGAGCGCCGCATCCGGAATGGCTCCCGCGGGACTTGAGTTCGAATCCCATTACCGGACTCGCGTCCGTTAAATAGGTCTCGCATCGTCAACCGGAAAATACACACACATACTTATCAAACCACCAGGTTTTATCTTATCCACGTGTACAATAAGAATTCTTATTTGCCGCACGATGAAAATCGATGCGTTCCATTAAGGCGCTCCTGAAATCACATTACCAGGCGAAATTAGTTACTTGTTCCCTTTCCTTTTTTCGAAAAAAAATTTCTTCACACCCTCCAAACCTAAAATTAAACACCGTAAACACTCAATAAAGCTTTTTTTCAATTTCGTATTGACCAGTATTTAGAAATAATTTTTTCATCATACCTCAATCGAAAATTCGACTTTCGATGCCTGTGGAGCGGGTCGAAAGTCGAATTTTCAACCCTAGGGGAGAAAGTGACAGATAAATATAAATTCCATTGAAAAATTGTGATGATGAAAAATTGTATGTATGACCCTCGTCACGCAATATACTATTAACATTTGAGAAGTCATAATAAAAATAGTATATTGCGTAACAAGTGCGAAAAGTTGATTATTCCACGAGTGTGGCGTTTTTGACGCAGCAGGGTGGCCGCAAAACTGGATTTTCAAATTTTCTTAACTTTTCCCTGAGTCTGCCCTGAACAATTTCTCATTTTCTCTAACCATTAGTATTCAAAAACCAGAATTTGAATTTAATTTTTTTCACTTAGAATATGTCATGAACAGGATCCAACAATTTGGTATTAAAATTTGAAAATTAAATATTAATTTATTTATTTCAAACAAAAAAGATGACTTTCCTACCATGAAAGATGAATTTTTAATCAAAACCGATGGATTCTTAACCAAATAGTTGAATTTTCGTCCACAGAAGGAATTTTTAATAGAATAATAAAAATTTGACCAAATAGTTCAATTTTCAACTAAATTGTTGAATTTTCAACTTACAAAAAAAATGATCTTATTAAATTACGAGTTCAGGGTGGCCGCAAAACATAATTTTCAAAATTCTCCAAATTTTCACTGATTTTTCCCAGGCCAAATTTTTATTTTCACTGGCCATTAATATTCAAAAACTAGGATTCCAACCTTTGCAACATTTTCAAAGAAGAATCTTCTATAAACAATATAAAATAACTTCAGTTCATAATTTCAAATTTATTTATTTATTTCAATTAAAGCAGATTACTTATCTACCATAAAAGATTAATTTTCTTGACCAAATCGATTACTCCTTAACAAAATAGTTAATTTTTTAACAAAGAAATTGAGCTTTAAATAAAAAAGTTGAATTTTCAATGAAGTTATTGAAATTTCAACTTGAAGATATGTTTCTTTCAAACAAATTCCACAATTTTCAAACAAAACAGATTGAAGTTTAACCAAAAAAAGTAGGATTTTTCATAAAATAATTTGATTTCTTCAAAGACAGTTTAATTCATACAAAAAGAAATCATTTTTAATCCAAAGAAGACAAACTTTCGGTCAAAATAGAATAATATTCAAGGAAACAGTTGAAGTTTTGAAAAAATATGAATTTAACAAAATAATCAAATTTTTAACAGAATAATCAAATTTTCAACAAAATGGTTTAATTTTTAACCAAATACTTGAATTTTCTACCTAGAAAGAAGATTTTTGAACGAGGCATTTGAATTTTTATCAAAAAACAACAAACTTCAACCAAGAACAGTTGCATTTTCAATCAAATAGTTAAAATTTTCAGCTTAAAAGTTGACTTTTAATAAATAAAAATAGATTTTCAACAAAAAAGTTGAACATCAAAACAAAAAAGACTCATTTTCAAGAAAATAATTGTTCTTTCAACCAAACATTTAAATTCAAATGAATTTTCATACTAAGAAGACGAATTTTCAAACAAATGAGCAATCAGTGGCATTTTCAATGAAATAGTTCAATTTTTATCCATAAAGACGAATTTTTTTAGAAGAAAGTTACATTTTCAACCCGAATTATCAAATTTTCAATAAAATACATGAATTTTTCACCAAAAACATAAATTTTTAGTAAAAAAATGAAGTTTAAATAACAAAAAAACAACAAATATTCAACAAACTAGTTCAATTTTCAACCAGCAAAATATTAATTTTTTACTGAAAAGAAGAAATTTCAACTTGTCAATTAGAGAGATCATTTTTTAAACAAAATAATGAATCTAATCAAAATATGATTTTTTAACAAAGCGGTTCTACTTTCAATCAATTAGTTCGATTTTCAACCAAAAAAGATAAGTTTTCAACGAAAAATGTAATGATAATGTAATATTTAGACGAAAATAATTTGAATTTTAATAAAAAACAGTTGAATGTAACAAAAAAAGACAAATTTTCAACAAAACAAATATAGTTGAATCCTTAAAGAAGATTAATTTTAATCCAAACAGTTGCATTTTCAGCAAAAAAAAAATTCTCCGAAAAAAGATGAATTTTTAAAACAAAAAGACGTATTTTCAAACAAATAGTTGAATTTTCAATCAAAAAAGATTTAAGTTAAATTTGGATACCCAAAATATAAATCTTTACAAAAAAGATAGTTTCCCACAAAAATTTTTAAATCTTTAACTTGAAAAGACGAATTTTCACAAACCAGTTGCATTTTCAACCAAAAACGATGCCTCTTTATTAAAATTGCTAATTTTTTATCTAAATAATGAAATTATTAATAAAAAATATAATCGCCAGGAGGAGGCATGTTAGAGCCAATAAAATAAAAATATAAGGCAAATAAATTGCTAGCAAGAATAGTATATAGAGGAGACCGCAAACTTCATTTTTTAATTTCCCTTACTTTTTCCTGAAACATTAAATTTTAGAAACCAGTATCTCAATCTTATAACATTTCAAACATAGAATATTTTATGAAAGAAATAGAAAAATTTTAAATCAAAATTCATTTAATAAAAATTTGAATGAAGTAATTATTATTTACATCAATCTAAAGTAACTCTTATATAAATTCCTTGACTTTTCAATATTCTTTTTCACAATCCCTGACATTCCTTGGCCAATAAAATTTCCCGACTTTTCCCTGATTCCCGAATTTTCCCTCACCTACAACCATCCTGTGAAAATAGCGATTTTTCGTCTCTGTAAAGTGTGCGCAAACTGACAGCGAGAATATGGTATTCCTACACACTATTCTTACAGTGGAGAAAAATGTCACTTTGCACACACTCAACAGGCACGGAATATAGCCCTTTTCATGCATGGGCCAGGCGACCGAAATTTTGGCCAAAATTCAAAAAGTCTACGGAATCGGCTGAAAATGGATACTCGGTGGTTTTTGGGGTCGCTGATTACGAATATGCAGTCAAAAATTCAAAGTTCAAAATGACGGACTCAATATGGCGGCAAATATTAAAAAAATATATATAGAATCGGCTAAAAATTGTAACTCAAGCGTTTTTGGGGTCGCTGATTACGAATATGCAGTCAAAATTCAAAATTGAAAATGGCGGCGCAGACTTTGAAAAATATATGGAATCGACTAAAAATAGTTACTCGGGGGTTTTTGGGGTCGCTCATTACGAGTAGGCAGTCAAAAATCAAAAATTCAAAATGGCGGAATCAACATGGCGGCAACGATTTTGAAAAATATGTGGAATCGACTAAAAATAATTACTCAGTGGTTTTTGGGGTCGCTGATTACGAATATCCAGTCAAAAATTCAAAATGACGGCAAAGATTTTGAAAAATATATAGAATCGACTAAAACTAGTTACATGCGGTTTTTGGGGTCGCTAATTACGAATATGCAGTCAAAACTTCAAAATTAAAAATGGCGGACTCAATATGGCGGCAAAGCTTTTGGAAAATATATGGAATCGACTTAAATAGTTATTTGGGGGTTTTTGGGGTCGCTGATTACGAATATGCAGTCAAAAATTCAAAATTCAAAATGACGGACTCAGTATGGCGGCAAAGATTTTGAAAGGTTCATGGAATTGGCTAAAAATAGCTGCTTGCCTTTTTTTTGGGGTCGCTAATTACGATTTTGCAGTCAAAAATTCAAAATTCAAAATGGCGGACTCAGCATGGCGACAAAGATTTTGAAAAGTTTATGGAATTGGCTAAAAATAGTTGCTTGCCTTTTTTGGGGGGTCGCTAATTACGATTATGCTGTCAATAATTCTAAATTTAAATTGGCGGACTCAATATGGCGGCAGAGATTTCAAAGTGTCGGCGGATTCAGCTGAAAGTGGTTACTCGGAGGTTTTTGGGGTCACTGATTATGAATATGTAGTCACAAAAATCAAAAATCAAACTCTTATAAAATGTGGTGCTGGATTATTGTAAGTGCCCATGTCTTTCACAAAATTGTGCTGGATTCATTATTATTAATAATATTAAGTTTGATTACTTTAAAATAATTAAGATTGTTTATCTGTAAAAATATTAAAATTGTTCAGATTTTCTCTATATTGGGTTGAAGAGTGAATTGAACGTTTGCGTGGGTTCAGGAAAGAAGCCCGCGCGCTCGGCTGCTTGCAGCAAATTTGTTCTTTTGCAAGTGAAAATGGGCAAAATGGGGCACATATGGCTTAAAGTATACATCATATTGAATGAAATGGTGCCTCATATTTCTCAGTTGGGTGTGAAGTTTCGGAGTGGAGAGAATCGAAAGCGCGCACTTATGAAAAGTGTCAATTGACGTCTAGATGCACTATGCATACTATATACTTCTGTATAACGATTAACAGATATTGCGGTAATTTCGTAGCCTTTGAAGACATATTAAACAAAAATTTATTCAAGCAAATTCATTTTAAGAAATAATTTGAAAATATATTACTTTTTGCATTATATCGCACATTATTTATTTTGAATGTTTTCCCATGATCAACACAACACGGATTGATATTAACAATGCATATGTATGTAAAAATCGGAATGTAAGTACTTTCAACTATATACAAAAAATAAATAGTAGCCTGTCTTCAAACTCCATACTTTGTTTTTGGCCAAAATTTCGGTCGCCTGGCCCATAGTGATGTGTTTCGAAAAGTTCCTTTTTGAAATCGAGTTTTTCCTCGAATTAAAATATTTCTCAAACTAAAATGTATGGTTTCGATTTATGATTCAAATGAAGTTTAAATGAATGATAAAACCCTGGAGGTTATCGAGCATGGGTGAGTAAAATCGGTAGGGAAAAAGTGTGAGTGGTGAGGAATAACGAAGGAAGTGGTAAATCCTTCTCGCTCAGCTAAACCGGAGTTTCTTTTCCTATATTATTCGCGGTGAATAACGAGAACACTCAGTCATTCCTTCCAATTTAAGTGTAACGAGCCACACCGATACATTTCTTCTTATTCTTTCTGGGTATGCCCCACTCCACCGACCATCTCTCGTGTAATCCCGTACAATCCAGACATTTTTCACCATTACTTGGTTGGAGGAGGGGGTAAAAGGGGAACAGAGTACGTGGGGTGGGTTTATAAGGGGGGTGCCAGCAGCCACGATGCCGGGCAAATAATTAATTTCTCACGGAGCTAACGAGCGCCGTTTTTTCAAGCCGGTGTCGACGTGTACACTATGGACAATACGCGATGACATCTGATGTGAAAAAAAGCGACGGACCCACCCTGATAGAAGAAGAAATGATGGCGGGGGTTGGGGCGGAGTGAAGATGCTGAAACGGCGTCTGTCGGGAATAAATGGCCAGCAGACGAATGAGGATGGTCACATTTTTTCAAAGCGATCATCATTTTCACCAATTAATGTCTCCCGGAACCTGAATTTGAAAAAATGTAACGCTTTCCTATTGATTTCTTCTTAGGGGCTGTACTTGGATTACGTAACGGATTATAGGCCCTTTCTGAGACCACCCCTCCCTCCTGTAAGAAACTGTAACAAAATATTTCTACCCCCCCCCCTCTCTTTCTGTAAGTAATTTTTACTTTCCAAAAATATTTTACTAATCATTTCTAGCAGAATTAGGCAGGGTTTCCGAGATCTTCAATTTCAAAATTCCCTTATTTTTTCATGTCTAATTTTTCATTTTCCTTAATCGTTAATATCAAAATAACCGCATTTTAATCTTGAAATACTTTAAAAATGTAATCGTTTATAAAAGGAATGAAAGAGTATTTCAGACAGAAATTTGAAATTTTCAAATTTAATAATTAATTTTAAGGCCATGTGATGAGTGGGTCACGTGACCAGATTCTTACCTTACCAGCCCTTTTTTGTTTCCTAACTTATTTTCATACGAATAGCCGCATGGAGTTGAAAATTTGGGATAATAAATAAAAAGCACTAAGAATGGTGGGTCTGGTCCTAAATTCTAATCATCATGAAAAAAGCACAAAGAATTATTTACAAAAAAACTTTCTTTATAATTATACAAATTCATTACGAGACTCACCTTTCTTAGTGCTTCTTATATAGTATCAACAATTTTCAACTTGATGTGGCGCTTCTTATGAAAATATGTTAGGAAATAAAAAAAAGTGCCGGTAAGGTAGGAATCTGGTCACGTGACCCACTCATCACATGGCCTTAAGCAAAGAATGTCTTTTCTACTATAAAAGGTGGCTTTTTAATAAAATACTTGAATTTTAAATAAAATCATTAATTTTTTTAATATAATAGTTGAATTGTCAACCTAAAAATATAAATTCCCAACAAAAAGTGTCATAGTTTATACTTCAATCAAAGAACATGAAATTTATACAAAAAATAAGTTTTTTTAAATCAAAAAGACGAATTTTCAACAAGTGAAGATTTTTCACTAGAGGAAGAAAATTTCATCTAAAGTGTTGAAACTTTAAGCCAAGAAGCATATTTGCTCTAAAAAAATTGAATTCACAAACAAAAAATATGACTTCAGCATAGAATTATTTTTCCACGAAACTGATGCATTTTTACCCAACAAAAGTGAAATTTTGAACCAAGAAAATTATTATTTTTTCACCAAAATATGAAAAATTGTAACTAAAGAAGATCAACCTTAAAGAAAATGGAAAAGTTACATTTTCAGTAAAAAAAATTAATTTTAAACAAAAAAAAAAAAGACTTTTCCACTGAACAGTCAAATATTTAACCAAAAAATCAACCAAATCTTTCGAATGAAATAGTTGAATGCTTAAGCGAAGAAGACTAATTTCTAACCAGAATGTTGCATTTTCATGAAAAAAAGAAATTTCTACCAAAGCGAATGAATTTATGAATCAGAAAGATTAGTTTTCAATAAAACTTGAATTTTCTATTAAAAAAGATTTTAGTTGACTTTTCGCGATCAAAATATGAATTTTCAACCAAGAAATAAGTTTTTACAGTAAAATTGAATTTTCAGTCGAAAAAGGCGAATTTTTACATAAAAAGGTTGGCTTTTTAACAAAAATTTTGAAGTCTCAACGGATTTTTATCCAAAAAAGATGAATTTTTTCTTAAAACAGATAAACTTTTATTGAAAGAAAAACAAATTCCTTAAAAATAGTCGAATTTTCATCCAGAAAGGATTCTAGTTGACTTCTCAAGATCAAAATATGAATTTTCTAACAACATAAAAAAAGTTTCTACGAACGAAATTGAATTTTTCGTCCAAAAAGACGAATTTTTTTGACGGGAAGGGATTAATTTTTTGATGAAATAGTTGAATTCTCTACCAAATAGATGCATTTTTATCCACGAGATATTTGTACTGAAACTGATGAATTTTCAATAAAAAAAGAACAAACTTTCTTTTAAAGTTAAAATTTCATCCAGAAAAGCTTTCAGCTCATTATGTGACAACAGAATATGAATTTGAAACGAAAATTAAATTTTCTACGAAATAGTTAAATTTTCAACAAAGCAGTAGAATTCTCAACCGTCTAGTTGCATTTTTATTCATGAAAGATGAATTTCTTCTTTTGAAATAGATGAAAAAAAAAATTCTAAAAATAGTTAAATTTCCATCAAAAAAAAATTCCAGTTCACTTTTCAACACCAAAATAAAAATTGTAAACTATAAGTTAATTTAATGCTCAATAGTCGAATTTTTAAACAGAAAGTTTTCTAATTAATAATAATAATGTTTTTCTAATAAATTCATTTATTTTTCTGATAATACAATTTTTCTAATAAATTTTCCTACAATTTTTCTACAATTCTCTAAACTGTACATTGATTTTTATTTTTGGAAGTCAAATAATAGACTTTCCAAGAAAATACTTATGATCACTTGAGAAAGTGGAAAAAAGCTATTTAAATTGCATTAAACAATTTTATTTATTTTTAAACAGTACATTTAACAGAATGGACAAAATTTAATTTCTCGACAAAAAATCACATTTTTTCCTTGATAACTTCAAAAAGTAAAATCTTCAGCTGTATTTAAAGATCAACACAAAATTCACACATTCTTCATTTCGGAAAATGTCAGTAAAATTTTATATTTGACTAATAATAGTTATAAACCATAAATCGCACTTAAATCTATCAAAAACATATAGGTCAAATTTTTATTATTCCATCCGTCAGGATTTCAGTACATAAAAAAGAGAGCCTTTTCATACAGAAAAAAATTTCACTCCCTCCCCTTCGTTAAATATTTTTTAAAATGACATCAAAATTTTTCAATAAACAACTATCCAATGGCAGTATATTTTAGATAACTTTGACCTTTTTTGTCTTATACAACTTTTACTTTCAAATATAAAAGTGATATTAATAAAAAAATGTGTGTATTTTATGTATCTAATATCAAAAATATTAAAGAAAATCAAGGAAAATATTTTTGAAAATTTTTCTAGAAGATTTTTGTAGAAACAATACCAGTTTCAAGTGTAACATACCAAAATGACCTGAATTTATTGACAAATCGTAAATTTTTTTGAACATCTAATTATATTTTATTGAAATTACCAATAATTGTTGACAAAAAATACTAGAAAAAATAACAGAAAATTGCTCAGGATTGTAAATCTTCTTGGAAATCACATGATTTTCGTTTAAAACCCAATTTCCTGTAAAAATCTTCAATATAACCTGAAAATGTTTCAAAATTGTAAATCTTGCTGGAACTATTATGTTTTTCATTAAAAAATATAAATTTTCAGCGTAAAACGCTACCCTAGCCTGATATTATTCAAAAATTATTAAACTATAAAATCTATCAATATTTGCTTTAAAATGTCAATTTTCAGTAAAAATAATAAAATAACAAAAAAACGTAAATTGTTGAACAACTTTTTATCTTTCAAGTGTTATATTTTTCGACCAAAATAACCATTTCTGGTCTAAAACGCTAACAAAGCCTGAAGTTGTTCAAAACCAGAAGTCTTGATGATTTTTGCTGAAAAATGCTAATTTTCTGTAAAAAATACTAACACAAAACATATGACAGTTATTTCAATAACTTATTGCATGATTTGAAATTTTTAATTCAACTGCACAACAGTATTAATAAGCCAGTATGTTTCTTAATTCGCATAAAGTTTTCTATGACTTTTTTTCTTAAAAGGGATTCTTTGAAGATTCAATTTTCAAACCCTAAATTTAAATAACTCAAGTAAGTCAAGTAACTGAAAATATTTGTTCTGGGAATATAAATCCCTTCTTAAGTCATGTTGATTCAATAAAAGCTGTGAAAAAGTGTTTATTTCTTTACTTAAGTAAATATAAACAAAACAAATTAGTTAAGATTAGGATCAGAATTTAAAAATCTATATGAATGTAAATGAAAGTTGTTTCTTAGATATAATAAACAAAAGTGAAATCATGTAATTGAATAAAAGTTGGCACATATTGTTCGCGTATCGTGTCTGATTGTACACTGACTTTTCTACTGATACTTTTGAAAGTGGAAAAGTTTCAGTAATATCCAGTGATTCACTGAAGAATGCAACGTATTTTAATAGATAAAAAAAGTTTCGTTTCCAAAAAGTTGCGAAATAATGAAATGACAGGATTTTTTTAACAAACACAAAAATGATCAGAAAACCACTTGCAGTAACATTCTTTATTTTCTTTGGAAATTTGACTTCCTGAAAATAGTTTAAAAATAATTTTTAATGAAGTATGTATTTATAAAAAAATGTTTTCCTATTAGTTGATTATTCTGATCTAGAAAGAGTAAAGTGTTTGAGAAAAGTTTCAAATAATACATAAATATACTTAAATAAAGATATGTCTGCTGTTAAATAATCAAACAATATATTAAGACAAGCATGTCAAAATAATAAAATAATTTAAATTCTGAAATAATTCATTATGGAACTTAGAACGTGACAACAGATATGAGTACTAAATATTTTTGTCATAACAAATTCATCCATCCTTACTGAGTCTGATTGCCTGTGTTGTAAAAAATCCATCTTGCCGAATCCACTTCCTTACGTTCATGGCCTGAAACAAGTTTAATTCTGAATTTCAAATATTTGAAAATATTTGAAGGTCATGACTAAAAAGTTTGAAAAACTCCCAGAAAAATTTTTCTTAAGGGAGTTAGTGATAATTTAACCAATATTTTTTCAGAGTAGATACAAATTGAAAATTTAATTGAAAAAATGTATCTAACTTTATGAAATCAATGTTAAGATTGCTTTATAAAATTGAGGAAAATAGTCACATTGCATTGATAAATATATGGAAATTTCAAAGAGAATCTATAAGTGGATTGAAAATATAGTTCAGCATGTAATTGTTTTATTAAAATTAGGTATCTGGCGTTTTCTGGATTTTTTCTTCAACTTCAAATAAACATTGAAATTTATTTGTTCCTGAAAAGATTATCGACAATATTCAATTATACTGAGAGTTTTACTAATATATGTGTATATATGAATTTTACACAAGTTACAATTTTAGAAAAGAAATTGATAATACTATTTTTTACAATAATTCGCTAGCATCTTTTTAATTAAACTCGCACAAATAGATTTTTGAAAAATCTTCTCATAGATAAAATCTGTAGTGAAAGTTGAAAATTGAATCAAAATTGCAACTGATATCTGAAGCGAAAAAAAACAGGAAATTCCAAAAAATTCATTTTAAACTAACAGTTACATATTGAACTATTTTTTTTAATAAGATTAACTTTCAAATTTTTCATATTCAACAACGCGGCTATTTTCCTCAGTTTCATAAATCATTTTTAAAATCCTTAAAAAACATAAGTATCACTGAATTTTCCAAAAGCCTTTACTGGCCCGCATGAGCAAAAATCAAAATCCTAGAACATTTTTAAATTGGCTAATATTGTATTGAAAAAACCATTTAATTTGGAATTTTCCTGATTTTATTACTCAGGAAATTTTCAAGAGAGGTGAAAAAATAATGTAATTTCGAAGAATGAAAATAAACACATTTTTTCATGTTCGGCATTTAAAATATATTTCCTCGATTTAAAAAAAGTGTTCAACGTAATTTTAGTTATCCCAAGCTCGAAAGTCACCATTGTTAGGAATGATTTATAAAATTCAGCAACATATTCATATATAAAAATCGAAACTAGTTTTGGAAAAGATCTATTGGTGAACATTAGGGAAAATGTTCATGTTCAGGTTCAAATTGTTTATTTGAAGATAGTTATTTAGCGTTCTATGATTTTGCTTTCTCTTTAGGTTGGTATCATTGGTATGTTTTGATTTTTTCCAATTATTTATGAATTTTACAATTGTTTTCTTTATGAATAATATTTCGCTTGAATACAACTTTTTAATCAAAACATATCAAAGAGAATTTTAGAGAACCTTTAGTTTTCTTTCTAAATTAACTACAATCAACAACAAGAATATTTCCCCTGATTTTATGAATCCTTTTTAACAATGCTTCTTTTTTTAATTCAACAATCTGCTAAGGATTAGAATTAATTGCAAGTGAAAAATTAAAGAAACCGGCAGGTCTTCATGACTACAGGTATCTAAAATTATCCATAAAAATATCAAAGTTGCAATTTTCTACCACTATCCAGTCAACTCTTGGAGATAGGAATAAATAGACATTTTCAGATTTTCCTTCAATAGATTTTGATAACAATTGTCGTAAAAAGGGGCTCGAAAGTGAATTACTTGAATTATTTAATTTAATACAAGATGGCAACCTCTTCATCTGCGAAAGCTAACCCACGTACCCTCACTGTCCCGAGATCCGCAATTAGAAGAAAGATTTTAAAAATCAACAGAAAAAAACTACTTGGTATGAAATTATCATTTATGTTGGAAATTCGTCGTGTAGGGTGGAAAGTTTAATTGTTTTGTGAAAAAATCATAAATTCTGTAGAAAATTGAAGGTGACGAAGGAATGTATATTAAAGAAATTTTAAGATCCATTATGAGATCTTTTGTGTCTCATAGTGGCCTTGAGTAAGTGGGGATTACCAATGCGATGTTTAAAACAACCATACTCCATTATACACTTTCTTCAGTAGGTAGAAAAAAGTTCTACATATTTTCAAAAAAACCCCTAAATATCCGGCTTTCGGATATTTCCCCGTAAGTATGAATTTAAAGAGAATGGAAAAATGGTAGATACGAAAAGTATGATTTTGCTTTTTAAGAAAGCTTAAAATCTTGAAAACCCTTTGGGTGTACTTAAGACAGACCTCTCTACCGTTTCAAAGTCATCGGAATCGCCTCGAGACAAGGAGGAAGGAAGGGTCGGTTGCGCTTCTTACGAGGTGAGGGCGGAGAAGCACTGAAGGGTAGTTCTAAGGAACAGGGAAGGAGGGGTTTGTTGTGCGATAGTTTAGAAGATCTATGACCCTAGTTCGCTAAGAGACCGCGAAAGGGTGGATTTACTGGTCCTCCCTGCGTTCACACCACACAAATCCAAGTGACCGTCGGTCGGTTTCACCCCCATGCTTCCGTCTCGCCGCACGACTTATGGCACTTGAATCTTGAACCACTACTACCTTCTTATCTCCCTTCCCTTGGATCGACACACCGTGACCGAACGGGACTCTCCTCTTTTCCAGATTCTCATCCAATGGGGACTAAGTCATTATTGCATTATTCCAAACAACATTTCGGGACTAATTAATAATAATATCATTATGGCATTAGGCCATTTCTCTTTCGGGGTAAGTGTGACTCATTCGGTGAGGAAGGGAGTATTGTAGGAGAGGGGTATAGATTTTTAGATTGATCTTGAATTCCCGTATTATTTATTTTAATAAAACGTTTGTTCCGTGTCACTGCTCCGACCCAGGTTGCTGATAAATCTCTTTGACGATCACCCCAGGTGAAGAGCCTCACAAAGTCATCATGTGAACCTCCCCACTCGGGCCAATATTATCCAAGAACTCTTGTTTAAGGCGTCATTCACTCCGGTGAAAATTTTCTTCATGCATTTCTTATGACCTATTCGTCGCCACTCTTTCCTGTCCTGACATACTTCTCTGGCTTCCTTCACGTCCATGCATCTTCTTATGCAACCTCTTGTGTTTCTATGGCTTCTCATGTATTTTCGAATAAAGGCCTTATTCCTCAACTAGTGTCTCCTCTACACATTCATTAATTGAGAATCATCAGTTTTACAAGGATTA